>WAAG01042342.1:109886-137968 GCA_013390105.1 Tichodroma muraria | reverse complement strand
CCCGCCGGGGACAGGCGGCGGCAGCGGGAGCCATGGACGCGGCTGCGGACTGCCTCAGCCCGGCTGCCCAGCAGCAGGTAAGGCCGGGGGGCTGCGGGGGGCTCGGGCAGCGCNTAAGGTCCCTTCCAATCCACACTATTCTGTAGTTCTACGATTTACATAAACCCGGTCTGTTTTACAATTGTAAAGCTTCACTTGACTTAAGCAGGGTTTCTCCCACGGGCAGGGTGCAAGTAAAACATCCTTAATCCCTCTTACTTAAAGGAAGCATGACTGGCCTTCCCAGGGACAGTGGGACGTGGCTTGGGTCCAGGGACCGCCAGTGAATCCGGCTGAAGCATTGCCCCCAAATGTAAAACAGTGCCGGCGCTTCCAAATTAGCTAAAATACTGGCAGCAGCATGGCAGCGAGTGCTCTGCCAGCCTGAGCAACCAGATTCCTTGTCCTGGGCATGCAGCTCATGGAAAAACTGAGCTCAGTCGCTGGGTGGAGGCTTCTCCGGGCTCGCTGACCGGGAAGGAGGGCGCAGGCTGAGTTGCTAAGGAGCAACCTGTTTGGCTTGCCGTGGAAAATCCCGTGCCAGGCAGAGATGACTCGCCGAGCGCTCCGCTCTTGCTGCTGCAGAGTGGCACTGGATAAAAGGAGCTCTTCAGGCTTCGCAGCTCCCCCGGCCCCAGCAGGGGGTTCCTCCCTGGCCGAGTGCGAACTTGGGGTGAAGAGGAGGGGAATCGAGAGATGCTTTGGGTGAAACCCGGTGGAATCAAGAGACGGATTGATCTCCGTGCCCCCAGGATATCTGCTCTGACCTTACCTTCAATTGTTCTTGTGGTATCGTTCCCTTCAGTGCTACTTAAAGCCACTTGTGCCCTCTAATCCTTCTGTGCCTTCAGCTTATCCAGTTCATCACCAGAGACCTTTTGAAACGCAGGGTGTCCTTATTTTTTGGCCAGCCACTATTCCCGATTGCTCTTCTGCAGTACTGTCAGACTTCAATTACACGTTTTGGGGTTTTTGCGCTTTTGTTTTTTTTTTTCATTATTCCATAGCGTGTAATGCAATTTCTGAAAGAATAAAACCAACACCAGCCCATCCAGCGTGGATGGCTCGTTTTAAGCTCGGCTCTGCACAACGCAATCCGCAGCACCGATATAATTGCAGCAATTAACAGCAGTGGGGCGGTTTGTTTCTGCCATGCAGAGGCCACTTAGCCTGGAATAGGGATGTATATTTATAAGCATCTGCCCCGGGTCTTATCTGGTGGATGTGCAGCCCGGAGGGCGGGCGGAGTTGTTGGGACGTTCTCGGGGACCAAAGGGAGGCGAGGAGGCCCTTTCGGTGGTGGATTCGGAGCGATGCCCGGCGGCGGCAGGTGTGTGTTCTCAGCCAGCGCTCCCTCCGTGCTNGACAGCTCCAGGCGGTGGCCGGGAGCGGCCGGCGCCGTGTGAGCCCAGCGCGGGGGCTTGTCCCGGGCTCGCTTTGCACAGTCACTGACCAAAACGTGAGCTGTGAGCTGCTCCGGGAGCCGTGGTGCCAGCGGAACCTGTTAAATGATTGCTGAGTAAAGTGTCACAGCAGCCCCGTGGGACCATCGGATGGCCGCGGGCGCGTCAGGCGTCCCTCGACACGAGCTGTCACTCGGGCTCACCGCTGTCACTTCAAGGGGCAGGGGAGCTGTCAGACCAGCCCAGGATGGGCTGTCGGGCCAGCGGCGCTGGGGGTATTAGAAGGGAATCCCTATGTTTACATGTAGGCTAAGGTTCATCAGCCTGCTGCCTCTGAATAGTAATTTGCCTG
Source organism: Tichodroma muraria (assembly GCA_013390105.1). NCBI lineage: Eukaryota > Metazoa > Chordata > Aves > Passeriformes > Sittidae > Tichodroma > Tichodroma muraria. The sequence continues at coordinate 136,174 of WAAG01042342.1, read as the reverse complement.
TAAGTAATTTTGCATGCAAGTGAAGCAGGATGTGGACTGACCGAACCCCATGTGATTCACGGGTTCATTACCATATGAGTAAGATGTGCAAAGTGTTGCTTGTATTTATAACTCATATGCAAAAAAAAAAAGTCCGATAAATATGCTGGTTTGACCTCTTAAACATAGTCGTCATTACAGTCGCTCTTGTTTTGATGCTAAATAGTCCCCTCTCACCGGTGAGCTCCTGGAACTCTTGGGTTAGGTCACATGTTGCTCAAATGGAGATGGAGAAAAAAACATTGCCACGGGTTAGCACTGGTTCTACCCGGTAGCTATGTTGGTCAGCTGTGTTACAGGAATATTTCAAATCAGGTGTTGCATGTCCAAACAGACTTTAAATTATGTAGGAGTGCAAGAAACCTTATCAGATTTGTGACTGATGAAGTGTGACTTGGCTAAGCAGAATGAACAGTCCTATAATATTTGAGGAAGAGGATCCAGAATACTGGAATGGGACAGCATCCATCATGAAAAATTATGTTGGCCCCAAAAATGACTGGCTGACTGTGTCTTAAGCGTGTTGGCAAGAGGTTTAAATCGGCCTGGGAGTAGTTATTGCAGCACTGCACGGCAGTGGTTGCTTACAGGGAGCAGGTGTAATTTAGTCAGGCAGACTTGTGTTTTAAGGTTTCTCTGGCAGTGGGATCAGAGAGCTTTTCCGGGTATGGTTTGGTGCTGGCAAGCTAACGCTTCAATCCTGCACAAAAAATACGACGCTGACTTTGATTACTAGTCTTAGAAGCAGGTAATTTTGAGTGCACTGGAATTGAGGGGTGCTTTGTATAGCTGGAAAACTCTTACACATGTAACTATGTGGCAAGTCAGCATAGTCATTTTTCACCGCTCAGAAAAGCAGCATAACTTCCTGTCTTTGTTGGCTGTGTCTTGGGGCTGCCAGGCGAACAATGAAGCCCTGGCCATTTCAGGAGGGAAAGGCTCTGAGAATGCACACCTTCAGGATGTGTGTGTCGCTGGCCTCCACCTTAGCAACTCACCTAAATAATTCCCTCATCGCCGCGGTAATGACAGCGCAGCTTCCCTGGCGCGGCGCGCGGGGCCAGGAAGCCGCGGCTTCCGTCACCATTGTGCTTCATCCCCTGGCCGCGGGCACAGCCAGGCCTCGTCCCCACCTGTGCTGTTGAAAAAAGGGCTGTGCAGGGGTCACTCCACAGCAGCTGCAGGTCCCGTGCTCCCACTTCTCCCCAGTGCTGCAGGCGGCAGAAGATGCTTCTCACCCTTTCCAGCTGATACGCAATACCCGGGTTGGGTTTATTTTTCAGAGGTAGTTGTGCTCCTGTTACAACCCGCTTAGTTTTTCCCTCTTCAGAGCTAGATATACTGAACCCCTTAAGCCAGGGTAAAAGATTTGCTGCTGCACAGGGCTGGGCTTTTATTTTCAGGCTGAGTGACCCTTAAGCAGGAGTGTCAAGTGCTGAGCAAGTAGCCCCGGAAAAGGAACGAGCATTTTGCAGTTCAACAGTGCATTTGTTTCAGGGCTTGGTGACTGTAAATCATTCTGAGCAACTGCAGTGAAAAGACAAGAATTCAGTGTGTATATTTGTAGTATTTGAGAGAGTCCCATAAATTAAGGCAATGATTTTTCAGCTGGTGCCCAGTTCCACGTTCATCTCAGCAGTCTGGTTGCCATCTCCTCTTGTTTTGCCCATGGGGCTTTACAGAAGCCTCTTATGAGGTTTGGGGTTTTTTTTGGTATGACATGCTTAGTAGGGCTGAAGTTGCCAGTTCTTCTTGTCAAGATGAGTAATATTTCATAAAAGGGAAGTTGCAAAAACTTTGTCATGAGTGCAATTAGGCCTCATATTTTTATTCTTCTGTTTGTGACAGTGATCTGTCACTTTTGATTGAGGCCTGTATTGCTTGCTGAGTCACAAGTGAATTTTAAATGATTTCAAGACCACTTCTTTCAGTCTTAGTGATTTCTAATTTCTTTTTTTTTTTAAATCTTTAATCCCTTGAATAGTTATTTATGCATTAGGCAGCCTGAAGAACAGCTTTTAGTAAGCTGAATTTCAGAAGCGTGTGAATTTTTGGGGTGATTTTCTAGTGTTCAGCAGTGTCTCTTGCAGGCTGCAGTGTCTGTCTCTGCTGCTGCCCTTAGAGGTGGCTCGACTCTGGGTTCTGCCAAAGTGCTTGGGCTTGGATGAAGAGCAAAGTCAGCCAGGCAAAGCCTGTTTTGGTTTAGTCAGCAGAGAGAGAGAGAAATGTAAAATTAACGTTGCTGCTTGCAGGCTGTGCAAGAAATCAAGGTATTTATAGCACAGAGCAGAGTCCAAGAGTCTCAGAGAGTGTGGTGCGACAAACTCTGATGAGTTCAGTCACGCCCGTGCTTCTGAGGAACAGGTCCACAATAAATCTGACGCTGCTCTGGGTTTGTCTGAAAGTCTGGTCTGTGTTTTTATTCTTAACATGTCCTTAAGGTTCACAGCTTGAGCAGGTGGGGGTGGCAGTGGGGCTGTTCTGGGTGTCCTTGGCCTGTGCCGTGCTGGGGGGCACCCACTGTACCTGAGCTGGGTTTTGGCACAGGAAAACCTGCGTGCAACAGGCCCTGTTTGGCTCCCAGACTGGCTGCAGGATTTGTTGGGTGTTAGGGTTGCTGCCAGACTTTGGTTTGACTTTGGTAACGTCATACCCAGTGAGGTGTGGGCTCATCCCTGCCCTGATGGATTTACTTCCTCTGAGCTCACGGGCGACGGCGGGTTCGTCACCAATGCCACCTACAGAGTGTAAAAAAAAAAATTCATTTGCGTTAAGTAATTCCATCCACCAGAGCATACTAGAAATGGGATTATGAAGGCCACAGGTTGACCATTTGATGGCTGGCATGACTATAGCATGATATATTTCTGTTGAGCTGGAGAGCACCCTCCAAAGATTCGTGGGTAGCCTCACATACTGAAGCCTTTTTTTTTCCTCCTTGCATATTTCCTGTCCCCTGTTCTCTCATTTTACCATGGGCTCTAAAACCCTTTAGGGAAGGATGGCCTGTTTCTTACAAACCCTCCTTTGTCTAGCACAAATGAGCTGGTGTTTGGTCAGGAACCACGGTGAAAATAACTGTGTGATCATCTAAATGGCACCCAGACATCCTTGAGAACATGCTTGAAAATATTCCTTAGTGCCTGATGCAGTCCCTAAAGCATAGCAGCCTTCTGACAGAGAAGTTGGGGTCACTAAGGAGCCAAGAGCAGGTTCTGACATGATTTTTGGGGGGGGTGTTATTCCTTTATTCCATGAGGACGGTCAGGCAGTGAAACAGGAGCCTGGAGAGGCTGTGGAGCCAGCAAACTCAGAGGTTTTCAGGAGCCACCTGGACCAAGCCCTAGGCAATGTGATCTGAATGTGAAGCTGACCCTGCTTAGAGCAGGAGGGTGGACTGGAGATCTCATGAGGTCCCTTCCAGCCCGAACAGTTCTGTAATTATTCGTTTTGATGTGATGAAAATGAGTTGCTTTAAAATATGAGTGTTCAGGATGGAATAACACTTGATGACTTCTTACAAAGGTACCAGTATATGCTAACCACAGGTTTTTAGCTTAAAGTTCAAGAACCCAGGATACTGTTTCTGTTGTTTGTATTCAAAGATACTTAAGGCTGACATGGTCATGGAAAGAAAAAGTTCATAAATAAACAAAATGCATGTTCCAAGATATAAGCCATTGTTATTCAAAGCTGCTGAGTGAAAACGTGTTTTTATTCTCACGAGATTTGCAGGTTGGCTTTAAATGAGCAGCTGGAGGGCTGAAAAAATGAAATAGAAAAAAGCAGAGGTGCCCCATGGATTGGCACTAAAACCAGAATTATATCCTAAGAAGTGACACACAAAACGTGTGGTTTTGCATGAACTAAAATTCATTGAACTTCCTGCAGTTGGTATCTGTAATTTAGAAACTGACGAGCCTCATTCTCAGGAAGGCCTGAGAAAAACTGACTGAATTTTTAATTTTTTTCCTATTTTTCAAGTTACTTCATATTATATTGTGCTTGCTTCTGGGAGAATATATAATTCTGCAAGATAGCTAGCAAGTGTGTAAATCCTTTGGCCCTGACCATACAAGGAAAACAAGGGGAAATACATATAATTTGAATTATATCTGAATTTTACATATAGGCACCTAGTTCTGATGTGAAAGCTAGCTGGTTATAGAAATTCACGAGGATGGCAGCTATGATTGTGTTAACATCCAAATAATCTTATTTCTGCCTTTTTCTGTCAGGAAGGAAGTTGGGCATACACAGCCTGTACTGCTCGGTGTGTTTTGCTTATGGAAACTTTAGGGCCCTTTGTTTTCCATAGGGAAAAAACAGTTTATGCTGGTGTTATTCCTCACCTCTATCAGGTGGGATTTGCCAGTGTTTATTTTTAAATAAACAGAAGGGATCGCATCGATACTGGCTTGTTTCCAGAGCTGTGATTTCGTGCCTTTAGCACACATTTCAGGGCATGTTTGGATAGTGGGTGTCGTGGGCAATTTCAAACACTGCGGGTGGATCACGGCACTGCCTGCAAGGGATTCCACCCAGGCTTTGCCCAGCAGCAGCAGGGCTGGGGTTTTCTTTTCTGGAACAGACTGCTTCAGGTTGGGAAGTGTTGTTGAGAACACGTTTGAGGATTCGTGCCTGCGCCCGGAGCCTGCTCTCCCCTGGCTCTGTAAGTAACAGGCTATGAGAGGGGATGGTTTTGGGTGCAGGTGTGGAGGGTCTGCTCCTATTTTGAGTTTCTGTCCGTGGCAGAGCCACTTACCTCGAAATTCCAAAGAACTCAAGGGAGAGCAGCTCTGTGCAAAAGCAGCCCTTTGCTCCTTCTGCCATGTTTTTTTTTTTTTTTTTAATTCTCTGAGAAGGCCTGTTTTCTTGTTACAAATAATTTTTCAGACTTCACAGAAGCACTGAACATTTGGGGTTGGACAGGACCTCTGGAGTCCCAGTCCAATCCCTGGGTCACCTGGAGCAGGTGACACTGAAACATGTCCAGATGTGTTTGGGATGCCTCCAGAGAGAGACTCCACGCCCTGCCTGGGCAGCTGTTCCAGTGCTCTGCCACCCTCAATGAACAGAAGTTCTCTCTCATGCTGAGGTGGAACTTCTTGTGGTTTAGTTTATGGCTATTGCTCCTCATCCTGCCACTGGGACCACTAAGAAGAATCTGGCTCCACCCTCTTGGTACCTGCCTTTGGGATATTTGTATGGATGATGAGATCCCCTCTAGGTCTTCTCCAGGCTGAGGTTTTAAGATCTACATTATCACAAGGTCCTGCATCCTGTTCCTCCTATACATCAGCTTGTGCTTGATTTTCATCAGCTCTTTTCTGTTAACTGCAGGGTTCAACCATCCTACTCCTTTTTTATGGCTTTTTTCCCCCATGTGTTGTTTGTGTTTTTGAAGGCTGTGACCCTTTTCTCTGGGCTTGAGTGGTGAATGCACTTACTGAAGGGAAAAGAAATTACACCTTTCTTCTTTCTTTTTTCTGGTAGTTTTCCTTCTGTTCAGAAGTGCTACTGAAAACACCGTTGTTTTGATTTCTCTGTCTGCTTGACCTTGATATTATGGCAGTTTTTCCTGTCAATTTGGATGCTGTACTTACAGGAAAAGGTTTCAGAAGCAGAGGAGTTGAGTGTAACACCAGGGTGATGGGCTGTGAGCGGTGCCTTTGGCTCCTTGTTCTGAATTCCGCCGGGTGAGCTGCTCGTGGTTGTCCTGTACCAAGCCCGAAGTAATTTTACTTTTTCCTCTGTAAGACCTATTGGGATTTAAAGCAGAATATTAAAAATGTTACTCTATAGTATGTTCCATCACTTCCAGCTGGGCTCAAGTGAGGAAGCACTGTAGATCTCTCGAGAGGTCCGTTCTTGGCAGAATTCCACTCTAGCAAGGTTTGGACTGGAATGTGGAATTTTGGAGATTTTTGATGGAGCTAGTGTATTCTCTCTCCATAATTTCAGCCTTAGCTGTGCATACTGAACTCCAGTGTTTACCCAAATCCTGTGCCCGGGTATGTGTGGACAGTGTCAGTGGTTAGGAAAAATGGCACATAATGTGTTTGGTGTTGGTCAAATTAATTCATCAATAAAAAACAATCCACGCTGCAGGGGAGGGAAAAAACAACCCAACCCAAAACAAAAAGAGCAAAACCCGCCTTTCTTAAATAAATCTCCCTGCTTCCTCTCCAACCACACAAATAATAATTAAAGAGCTCTTTTAAACACAAGTGCTCAGGGAGGGTAGTGCCTGCATGGGGGTGTTTTACCTGACTGTTAAGATAACAAGTTAGGGAAGGCAGGGCCATTACCTGCAATAGGGAATTAACTCCTACAGATGTGTTTACAGCCTTGCCGAGTCAAGCCTCCCCATTCCCTGCCCTGCTTCTGGAGCGTGTGCCCCGTTGGGTTGCCCAGCTTTCATCTCATCCTATCCCTGTGCTCCCATTCCCAGGCTGAAGCGAGACTCGCGGCGAAGCGAGCGGCGCGGGCGGAGGCGCGGGAGATCCGGATGAAAGAGCTGGAGAGGCAGCAGAAGGAGGTAAGGCCGAGGCTTTGGGGGGTGCCTGGGTTGTATCCAGGGAGGAAAATGTTCAGAGATCCTGGAACAGAGGGCTTTTCTGTGTTTTGTTGAAATAGTCTACGCGGAACTAATGTTGATCGTAGAAAAACCTGGAAAAAACACGGATCGTGGCAAGGATTTTATCTTGGTGAAGCCGGCATAATTATTCACAGAAAATCCTGGTGGTTAGTAATTCTTGTTTAATGTTAAACTTTGAAATATGCAGCTTCTTTGTGTGCCTATCGGAGGTGGTGGATTCTTATCACTTCGTTAGAAATCCAATGAATATGGAAGATTCCTGGCCCTTGTATAACTCCACTGTGAAGTTGTTCTGCTTCCTGCTGTGAAGCTGGTGCCGTGCCCTCCCCAAGTTTGTAAAAAGGATGGGCTGCTGTTGGCAGGAGCAAGGGTAGAAACTGCACTTGGCAAAGCCTTACCTGGTGAACTGAACCAGAAGGGCTCAAAACTTGTGCTTGGTGACGTGCATTCAGTGAAACAGCAGAGTAGCTGCAGGAGGGACAACAGTAACCACGATTTCGTTTTTTCAGTAGATTTTTGAAAGAGAAGGAAGAAGTGGGGAATCTGGGGGCAGGGTCTGGGAATACGTAGTAAGAATAAATGTGGGGCAAGAAAAAAGGGAAATGGCTTCACACTGACAGAAGGCTGAGTAAGATTGGATATTAGGAAAAACATCTTCCCTATGGGGGTGGTGAGGCCCTGGCACAGGCTGCCCAGAGAAGCTGTGGTTGCCCAATCCCTGGAAGTGTCCAAGGCCAGGTTGGATGAGGCTTGGAGCAACCTGGGATAGTGGAAGGTTGAGATCATCCAGGATTGATCCATTGAGATCACCCCCATGACAGGGGGTGCAACTGGATGATCTTGAGGTTCCTTCCAACCCAGGCCATTCTGTAATTCAGTGGTTCTACATTTGCTTTAGGGTGCAGAGCAGGTTCTCGCTGAGCTTTGGAGCAGTGAATCAGGAGGTGACAGCAGGATGTGGATCAGGAGGTGACAGCAGAGCAGTGCCAGTGCAGGCTGCAGCAGCCAGCCCACAGAGAAGCTCTTGGGCAGGCTGTCCACACTCAGCTTTTGATGAGGCAGGTCTGGATGTGTCGCAGCTCCCTTGCTGCAAACGCAGAGCTTGAGGAAGGTGGGAGCCTCTTCCTGCTGCAGTTGCTGCTTTCTGAAGGATGTTTCTTGCAGCCTGGCCCACAGTGGGAAGTGCTGTCACTGCCGAGCTGCTGTGCCGGCAGCCGGGGCGGGGGTACTTGGGAGCAGCCGTGGGAGGGCTGTGCTAAACAGGCACCGTGTGTTTTGTTTGGGCAGCAGAGTAAATAGGGGTGTCCTGGCAGCTGACACCATCTAATTTACAGGTGACTTAATGGAGCTGATGACCCCTTTGCAGATTAAAAGCTGATGCTGCAACGGGTGTCTTAGTAAACTGAAATTGAGGTGTGAAAACTAAGGCTCCTGCAATTAAGAGCTTGTCATCTGAAAACCTGTGAAAACTTTGTGTAGATAGAAATTGAGTAGGGCAGGATGTCTCTCTGAAATACCACAGTCATTGAAAGCTCAGCCAGATACCCATCACAATCTGCTTTGTAACTCACTGGTGTAAATGACACATTTATTTAATATTTTGCACGCTTGGATATTCTGCAACTTTTTGAAATAGTTTAATATTAGCCCCCAGATGCCAGGTAGAGATATTAAGGATAGCTGCGGGAAGTTTTTCATTGCCACAAGTGTCTTGCAGGTATAATAAAACATAAATACAGAAAATCCCAAGCAGTGGTCAACACAAAATATTTGGCACCTACCCCTTCCTTGGAGGGGAACCTGCTGTGACACTGGGATCTGTACACCTGGTTCACTGCCATCTTCATTTCCCTTTGCAAACTTTTCAGAAATATAAAGAGTGCTTTTCTACTGCTGCCATGTTAAATAACCAGAAGTTAAAGCACTTGCTTTACTACTTCAGAGGGCTTTTTAGAGCCCTAACTCCCTTCTGGGAGTTAAAAAGCAATAAATGAATTTATTGCGTGTGCGTGTAGTTTTTCATGCTGTAAGCCGTGTGCATGCCCTGGCAGGCTTCTTGTGGAGCATGGATTACTTGAAAATATATTTACACTGCTGGTCTGAGTTAAAAGTTTCCAGGTGCTACCATTACAGGCTGTAACTATGGCAGTGGAAGAGGGTGTTCTAATGATTTGGATTTGGAAACTGACTCCTCTCCTGCCCACCACCTCATATTTATGACATTTGTCAATCTCGCACTTCATTTCCCGCATTTTAAAGTAATTGGGTGACTTTTGCATGAAGAGTCTGCGCATACGATTGAGAAATTGTACAGCAGGAGGAGATGGGCTTTTGGCAGAGAACCCTCAGCTGCAGGGGGAGATGTGGGAAGGTTCCTGTGGAAGACTGCACTGCGGTGGGGCAGGATTGCAGGTGTGCTCCAGAGGCGGTATCGTCTCATCACCTGGCACCACCTCGTGCCAGGCAGCACAAAGAAGGGTAACTGTGCCAGTGGTTTGGGTGCTTTGGTTTGGTTTCTTTGTTGTTTTTTGTTGTTGTTTTTTTTTTTTTTTCCAGGGGGACTAAGGTGATGAGGAGAANGAGCATGGATTACTTGAAAATATATTTACACTGCTGGTCTGAGTTAAAAGTTTCCAGGTGCTACCATTACAGGCTGTAACTATGGCAGTGGAAGAGGGTGTTCTAATGATTTGGATTTGGAAACTGACTCCTCTCCTGCCCACCACCTCATATTTATGACATTTGTCAATCTCGCACTTCATTTCCCGCATTTTAAAGTAATTGGGTGACTTTTGCATGAAGAGTCTGCGCATACGATTGAGAAATTGTACAGCAGGAGGAGATGGGCTTTTGGCAGAGAACCCTCAGCTGCAGGGGGAGATGTGGGAAGGTTCCTGTGGAAGACTGCACTGCGGTGGGGCAGGATTGCAGGTGTGCTCCAGAGGCGGTATCGTCTCATCACCTGGCACCACCTCGTGCCAGGCAGCACAAAGAAGGGTAACTGTGCCAGTGGTTTGGGTGCTTTGGTTTGGTTTCTTTGTTGTTTTTTGTTGTTGTTTTTTTTTTTTTTCTCCAGGGAGACTAAGGTGAGGAGGAGAAGATGAGCACAAGTTCCATAGGGAGGAATAAGCTGGCTACATGAAAAGTGTTTTCTGAAGCTGAGCACAATTATCCCAGAATGTGTTGAGTTTAAAGGGCCTTAAAACTTAGCTTGTTCCACCCCCTGCCATGGACAGGGACACCTTCCACTGGCACAGGTTCTTCTGTCCAACCAGGTCTTGAGCACTCCCAGGGACTGGGCAGGCACAGCTTCTCTGGGCAACCTGTGCCAGGGCCTCACCACCCTCACAGGGAAGAATTCCTTCCCAACATCCAATGTCAGCCTACTCTCTGTCAGTGTGAAGCCATTCCCCCTTGTCCTGTCACTCCAGTCTCTCGTAAATAGTCTTGCACCATTTTCCTGTTGGATGGGGCTCCTGTTGGAACATTCCCAATTCTCCCAGCCTTTCCCCACAGCAGAGCTGCCCCATTCCTCTGATCATCCTGGTGCTTCCTCTGGACTCTCTCCAGCAGCTCCAGGTTCTTGTGCTGGGCCCCAGGGCTGGAGGCAGCCTTGCAGGTGGGGCCTCACTTGAGCAGGGCAGAGGGGCAGAATTCCCCCCTTTCCTGCTGCCCATACTCTGGGATCAGCCCAGGGCATGGGGAGTTCCTCTGATGCTAAGAGTATTGATCACTCTTGAATCCTAGAGATGTGAATTTATGTATCTATTAGAGAATACGTTCTTGGTGATGAGGCTTTAGGAAGGGCTCAGGTCTAACAAGTGTAACAGCCTGAATGCTTCTGACTTCTCATTCAGAGCTGCTTTGTTGGTGTTACCCACCAAAGATGTAAATAGTTAATCTGGAGGTCAGGTTAAATTCTCTGGTTTGCTTCCACACATCAGTGAGTGCAGGACAGCTCTCATTGCCAGGGCCTGTTCTGAGCTGGAAGGACAATTAAAGTATGTGGTATTTCCTCCCTTCCCTGTTTTCCCACCACTGGTGGGAGTCAGAGCAGTGATGGGTCCTGGTTTACCATACCATGCTGCCATGCTTTTGAAACATTTGGTTTCCAGCTGCAGAGTCTGAGGCCAGTCCCTTTGGCTTGTACTCTTGAGATGTGCTTGGTCCTGAGACAAATTCCTGTGTGCACTCAGGTATTTATTATTAGTTCACACAGAAGAACAAGCCAGAAGTGGGCAGCCCAGTTTTTCTGAGTAACAATTTGTTAGTTCTCATGGGGTTATGAGGTAAAATGGGAAGAAGAATTTTTTTTTTCCTGTGCATTTATTTTTTTCTCTCAGAAGCTTGACCTGAAATGTATTTAAGCCTTTTTTTCCCAAGCAATATTTAACAGTAACAGTTCTGAGACACGTAAAACCTGCAGCAGTAGGGCTAATTGTAGAGAATGCTCTCTGTAGGAGTGCCTTCTGTGTGTTCTGCTGGCAAGGCTTTAAATGTCTCTTCAAGGGCTGACACTTGGAGACCACAGTGTAAGCTGATATTAGTGCCTGAAGTGAAAAGAGACTGATCTCCTCCTACTCCTTAATCGGTGGGATAAGATTCTTCCCTGCCAGTTCACACAGTAGATGAGCCTGTACTTCTAGTTCAAGGCAAGTGCACTGTGCTGGTCTGGCTTCATTTGCAGCACTTGCTTTAAGAGCACAGCATGAAACTTGCCTTGGCTGTTTTGTAAATTCCTTCCTTACCTCACTTGCACATGCTTTTCCAACCCTTTGGATTCATATTTCTTTGGAATAAAATATGCTACCAATGCTTTCTAGTTTTAAAAAAAAAATAAAGGGAAAAGCAGATTCTTGTGGCTCGAATGGGGAGGGTGAGACTGGCTATGAAACTTGGCGCTTACATAAGCAGGGAAGAAATGAAGGAGGTTTGTGGTGGTTAATCTGTGTCTTATACACTCAGTGTGAGGATGCCCAGGAAAATCTGGAGAGGGATGATGTGGGTGATGTTTTTAGCAGACTGTTCTTCTGCCACCATCTAACCGTGCAACACTGGATTGTTCTGTCCTGTTTTAAAGCTGCTTCTATGAAAAGGTTTATTTTTGTGGGCAACCTCCTTTGATGAGGAAATCAGGAAATCTGCTGTTAATACTGTGGATGAAACACATTTGGGTTTTTTGGTCATACCCTAATACAGGAAACTGCTGTTTAAAGCATTTGACTGCTTGGATGTGTATTGACTCTTTTTTTGGGGGGGCCACATCTGTAACAGAGGTGATTGTTTGAAAGTGTATGTTTTCTCTTGTACCACGCTTTCTAAAGAGAACAGTGTCATCACAGAATCCTAAAATGGCTTGGGTTGGAAAGGACCTTAAAGATCCCTTAATTCCAACCTCCCTGCCATGCACAGGGACCTTCCCCTCATGCAATGCTGAGGGATCGCTCACTTTGGAGCAGAGCTCTTGTGATGCCCGTTCGCTAATGGGTTCCTCCAAAACTCCAGGTTTTATAAAAAGCTGGAATAGCTAGATGATGCACTTGGCTTTATCCCTGAGGCCTCCTCACCTCCCTCCACAGTGTCTGGCCTGAACAAGGGCCCCGTTGTTATCTTGTCCATTGGCAATCTGGGTCCTGGGCACAAGGCTCCTTGCGCGCCTTGCTTTGGACTCAGCAGGGAATACCTGCTGTGCCAAGCCTGGAGCACTGGGCTTTGAGAAATAAGGCTTCCATGGAGCTGCCTCGAGGCAGGGGTGAAAAAAACAGCACGGAAAAGTTAAAGCTTTGAGGTTAATCAGCTGTGTGGTAATTGCCACATTTTAACCTGTGGTGTTTGGCTCCTGTGCGTGGATGAAAGGCACACTCTGAGTGTGCCGTGGAGAAGCCAGAGATTGGAATTGTGTGCAGCCTTGTGGGAGGGCCCAGTTCATTTTCCTCTTCATGGCTTTCTTAGGGAAAGGGAAGTGGGGGTGGTTACTTGAGTGGGAATGCTGGTTTCTACATGGGTCCTGATTTTCCCTCCTGCTTTTGCCAGAATGGGAATTAAAGCTGCTGAGGCATTAATCTGGGTTGTGCAGTTGTCCTTCGTGAAGGGGAGTCTGATCAGGAGGGCAGGGATTGAGAGACTTAAGCTTTGCTTCCCAGCACTGGGATCCATATTCCCATGGGGTATCCCTGAGAGCAGTGAATGGCAGGGATCCTCCAAAATCTGAGAGACTTGACTACCTTGCCACCAGAGGATTGTGCAGCCAGCCAGGTGTTTTTGAACGAGAAGGGTTCTTTGGGGTCATTTTATCTGAACCCAGAAACGGTTCTGGTTTCAGGAAAGACGTGAGGAGGGAAAAAATCATGTTTTCTGTTTTCACATGGATTCACAAAGCTCATCAGTCAAGGGCAGTTCTCCAAGAACACAAAATTCAGATGCAGTAGAGTGGCTGTAAAGGTTTTGTGTATTATCAAAGTGCTCCAAGACTGCGGAACAACACTGTCAGCAGTGCATTTATCAAAGCCTGAAAACAGTGCGAGGCTCCACAGAAACATCAAAAATTGACAGAGCAACCTGCAGGGATCCTTTAAGGCCAGCAGTATATAGGCAAGGAATTTTCCAGGAATTTTCACACACTGGCACCGTGCTGTGCACAGGTGAAAGGTGTGTGGGGTTGGTGCTGTTGTAACTGTGCTTCGTCCCTCAAGGACAAATTCTGTCCTTCAGAGAGGTCTGTAGTTAATGCTGTGTGCTTTTATTGTGGTGGTGGATGCACAACTCGCCCTGGGTGAATGTTTGGGCATCCATTCCTGTTGTGGAGGGAAGCTGGAAAAATGAGAGGTCCTGGCTCACAGCTGGGCTGGGCTCTGGCCTGGTGCAAAGCCTGGGGATAAAACGTCCCATATGCATCCCAGAGCCTGGTGGGAAGGGGAACAGGAATGCTGTGTTCTAGCCAGGCACATGGAGGAGGCCTACGATGCAGACACCGCTTTTGTCCTACCTAAATCCACAGGGCTTCACTGTGCTCTTCTCTGTGTTCATGTTCTGCTGTATTTTCTCTATAAATGCTGTTTTTTCCCCTCTAGAACGAGCTGTGGATGTTGCTATGTATCCATCATTCACGCTAGCTTTGTTCCTTGTTTCTTTCCTCTCCCTTTCCCCCCCAGATCTATCAGGTCCAGAAGGTAGGGCTTGCTTGCTTTCCTTCTTGTTTGCATGCCTTCCCACTTTGTGAGTCTTGCTACAGTTTCAGAATCACAGAGCCATTTATGTTGCAAAAGACCTCCAAGATCCTGGAGTCCAACCTCAGAAATCCTCTGAAGAGTGGGAGATGCCCAGCCAGCTATAAATTTCCATGTAGTTCTGCCCTCCCCTCCCATAATCTTGTGGGGTGGACAGTCAAGGGGAGTGGGGGAAGATGACCCATGTAAGATGTCTGGTCAGGCACTTAATGTGATTTTTCTACAGCCTGTTTGGCAAAGAATAAGCAATAACAGAGAAGTGACTTGGCAAAGCAGGGTCAGAGGAGGGTCTGGTGGCTCCCTGTGTCACTGAGCACCTGTGTGTCACCTCTGTTCGTGTGCTGAAGGCCAAGAAAACCACTGGAAGGGTTTCAGGCTGGGCAAGCATTTAACAGGTGCCAGCAGGAAGAACGACTTTCAGATGACTTTATTTGCACAAAGTCACTGAAGGAAATCGGGGATGCTGTGTTTGAATTCATAATCCTTGGGTAAATAAACTGTATGGCCTTCCTTCCAACAGCACCCAAGCATTAAAAGTGCTTTTATATTGTTTAATACTCCCTCATCTCAGTTTAGTCATGATCTCTTCCCTCCTCCCAATTTCCTTTCCATGATGATGGCAAAGAGGATGATAAGAGTAGCTCTAACTGAGGTCACTTGCTATGTAGCAACAGAGATTTTGGAGTTTGGGTCGTGATGTCTGGCTGTTCTACACTTCCAGCATGTCAACTGTGTGGCCCTAGAAACAGAAATAGCCCCCAAGAATTTTTACAAGGAGGGAGAAAGCACACTTTTCTTCGAGCCTGACGTTTTCTACCTTATTGAATATTTCTCTTTTTTCCTGAGATATTTTTATTGCTTGCTGAGTGACGAATGTCTCCCTAAACCACAGTGTGCTTGGTTTTGTTCTGGCACTTCAGCTGCCCTAACTGCATGTGTCAAAGCCTGACCCAGCTCTGCATGTGCTTCCTGGGAGTGCTGTTCTCCTCTTTAAGTGTGTATGTATATGAAGAGAGCTGCTCAAATCATGTGCTCTGGTATTTAATCCTGACCCCATCAATTTGGCAACAAATCTCTCTCACTCCTGGTTTTATTTCTGGAGTTGACTATGTGCTGACTCCATGTCTGCCCATGGATCGACAGGCTCGTTATTAATCTTCTTTATGGGAACTAATTTAACCTTCTGGTGCAAAAGCAGCCCTGTGGGAGCCCAGGAGGTTGTTTACTGTTGGTGTCCTGACATGGATGAGGAGATAAGTGGGTTATCCTCCCACCATCCCGTGGCGAGTTTGCGAGTCTGGCAGTTTCACTGGCACTCGGTGAGCAAATCGCATCTGGAATTCTCTCTCAATGGTATTAACGTCATTAATTATTTAATTGTAATATCACTTTCCAAGGCAGAAGGGAACCTGAGTCCAGCGAGGGCCTCTAACTGAAACCTAAATGAATGGAAAAGCACCATTTCCTCCTTTAACCCATTGGAACCAGGCCACTGGAGGCAGAACAGAAGAGTCAGTGTAGAGAGAGAACTGGGAAAAGTAGCTGTGAGGGGTCAAAATACTTGAGAGCCCAAAAGCTGCCAGTTCAGTCCAGTATGACATGTGCTCTTTAAAAGATTATCAATTAAAAATGGACTCTGAGCAGTCTCATTCATTATGATTTTTCTTCAGGGGACATTAAGCACGTAGCTGAGTAATTTGAAATGGAGAAGGAAAAGTCTGTAAGTGGAACTTAAACTGTGGCACAGCAAGTCTTCTAAGGGCTGTTTCCTTATCTGCCTTTTGCAAGGCTGAATTCATAAGCCAGTGTCAGACAGTGAGGAGAACAGATGGCATGAAAAGGAAGCAGCAAACCGTAAAACAATTATAAGTGTGTTTATGGATCCTTCCTATGTGTGAAAAAGGATTCTACGTAAGTGTTTCAGCTTTTTAAATTGATGTCTAGTGTTAGAAAATGTTCTCAGTCTGTTAATGGCTAAAAAGCCTCTAATAAGGCTTTACCTGACCTGCTTTACTACAAAGCATATAATCTGTAGGTTCTCATTGTGTACACAGCTCTGGGAGTTCATGGAATTTTCAGGGGTCATTCTTAGGCTGAGAGGTGCATAACAGTTAATTTTGTAACAAGCTGGTGCATGGGTTATGAATCTGAAGTGGGAATAAAGTAATACAGCACTGAAGAATGTGTAGCTGTTTGTTTTGGTTTATCAGTAAATAGTGAATGAAGTTTAAGGGTGAAAATAAAATTACCTTAATACCATTAAGTGAGTGCTAAAACCAAAGTGCCATACAGAACAGGTTTCTGATTTTTTTTTAATCATTTCCTAAGGTTTTGGCTGTTGATACTCCTGCCTCCTCAAGCCTGTAAGATAGCTCTAAAATTCATGTTTTTCTTCCTTAATTAAGCAGGATTTGCTGCGCTTTAGGCCAGTGATTTTAATTCGCACAGGAATCATTTTAATGGGCACCATTAAAAAACCAAAATTCCTGAGACCAGATTTGACAGGCTTCTTTGGGGAGGAAGGAAAGTCCCATTAAACCTGTGGATCTTTGAACAACTTGCTGCCTGGAGGACATTCAAGTTCATCAGGAAGTTCCCAGTGTTGTCTTTGCCTGCTCAGGTGGGTCTTTTCCCCTTGTCCCCTTGTCGGTGCTGCCACTGCTGTCAGGTGGGTCCAATGTAGGCAAAAAGCCTGGTGCTCTGAAGGGAGCTCTGTGGAGCTCTAATCCAGCAAATCAGGCAGCCCAGAGATGAGTTGTATCCAGCCTGTCTGCCCAGTTTGACAGACCTTTACCAGAAACATGATTTGACAGCAATTTTCATCCTGGAAGTGTCCCGTGCTCGCCTCCCTTGTAATGGGTCTTGACTTAACTGGGTCAGGAATTCAAGACTCATTATTCTCCTTGCTCCTGTCCCTCAGCACAGGAGCTTTTGCACTGCTGAGGGAGAAGAAGCTGCCAAGCACCCTGGTCATCCCCAAACTCCCCTTTCCCCTTTCCAGGCAGCTTTTCCCAGGCACCTGCTGTGGAGGGCTCCGGTGCCACGCGCCACAGCTCTCCCTGGCACGTTCGTGTGGAGCTGTGTGGCTTGGCCAAGGCCTGGCAGTGCATGTCTTAAATGTTCTGTGTTTGCTTTTCTCATCTAAATTCTGTTTTTTTCCCTTTTCTGTCTGTAGAAATATTATGGACTGGATACTAAGTGGGGAGACATCGAGCAATGGATGGTAGGACTTGATCAACGTAGCCCAACAACTTTTGCTTGTTGAAGTTCTGTGTAGTTCATAGAGTTTGAGATCCCTCAGAGTAGGTATTTTCATGCATTGGGAGTGTGAGTTACACTCCAAACAATCCCACAGTCTTGCTTTTCCAACTGAAATGTGGGTTTTAGCTTAAAACTGGCAAGGATTGGGTTAGAGCCATCTCGTTTTACAGACCTGTGTCCACGCTATTGCTGGAAGATTAGGTGGGGATAAAAACCTGTTAAAGCCCCTTGGGATACAGGGAGTACTTGTGCTCATTTTACTTTTTGTGGGTTTCGTCACCATTTGAGTCTTCTTAAATCTGCCTTCATGTAAACTGTGGGCAGGTTTCACTCATGCTGTTTCATTTCCCTTAGCACTTACTGCCCCAGGGGAATCCCTGAGATGAATTACTACTGCTATGGTGGCAACCCTCGCTTTTTTCCAGTAATAAAATGTCCTGGATTTTAGAATTTGCTAAAACCAACGAATACCAGCTTCAGACTTGGCCACTAGCAACATCTGACTGTTTTAACACCCATCATATGAGATGAAGAAGTTGCTAATGGGCTGGAAGTTATTGGCTTCAAATGTCTTTCAGCCCTGAGTTTATCAAACCAGTTACCAGCGAATCCAGATGAAAGCTGTGGCCTTGCCCTGCAAAGCTGAGTAGTGCACACTGGAAAAGGCAAAACTGAACAGCCAACTTCCAGTGTGGAAGGTAACTTCCCAAATTCCCCAAATTCCTTGGTCTTTGATAATTAGCCAGTAAATCNGTCGTTTTCCACTGCTGTTTCTAAATTCAATGGCAAATCACTTTGTTAAAATCAGCTTGTTGAAATGTAAAACACCCGACGGCGTTTCCAGCGTTGCAGAGGCTGTGTAGCAGAGGGGAAGAAATTTGGGGGTCACAGAGGAGGGAGGAAGGGTTTTTCTGCTTTGACAGGGTGTCACCTCCTGTTGTTTGGTTTAACTTTACTGGCTCCTAAGCGTGGCTGGAGCTCACTGTGTGTTTCTGGAACGCTCTGTTGCTGTGTCTGTCCTCTCAACGCCTCCCTCTGTTTTCTCTCTGCTGCCTTGGTAGGAAGACAGTGAGCGTTATTCCCGTAGAGCCCGAAGAAATGCCTCGGTCAGTACCTACTTTTGCTTTTTTTTGTTTAGCCAGACATTTCAGATTAAGAAAACAGACATGTATAAGGCACTTCCTCCTCAAAAGAAAAAAAAAACAAAACAAGCTCCCGCCACTCCCGGCAAGTGGAAACCCCAAAGCCACTTCCTGACTTCTCTGCCCCCTCTTCAGTCACTCCAGGGAGCTTTTGCAAATATGCAAGAGTCAAGGGGGTGGAAAGTGGGGTTATTTCCCCACTTTTTGGAGTATTTAATTTTCATTAAAGGGCCAAGAGCATAAAGCAGAAAGCACCTGAGCAAGCTCCTCCTTCACCCTACAGTAAAATGCTTGACTGTTTCTTGGGCAGGGTATGGTTTCATTTCCTTTCTGCTTATACTTTCGGTGCAATTTTTTTTTAAAAACATTGAGTTTGTGCATCTTTCCCTTCCTCCTGTCCCATCAAAGCCATCAGCATTTGCCTCAGTGCCTCGTTACCTGTGTTCTTTTCACTGTTTTTTTGTCTCCACGCTTTCTCTCGCTAGGCTTCGGATGAAGATGAGCGCATGTCAGTGGGTAGCCGTGGAAGCCTGAGGGTTGGTAATCTGTGCAATCTCTGTGTGCATGTCTGTGTACGGGTGTCACCGTCCCCCTGTGCCCCCACACTCCCAGGGCATCGCCCCTGACCTGTTCCATGTTGGGTTTCTTCAAGTGCACGTGGATCGCTGTTTCTCTCCAGTGTGTGCCCTGTATGGGAGCCTTTGTGGTCACTGCTCTTCACTCTTGCAGGAAGGACTTAGCCAAGACATTGGTATCTGCATGTACCTTGTAAGCTCCCCTGTTCCACTCCTGGTACTGGAAGTTTGGGAAGGGATGTGCTAGTGGGGTCAGTGTTTGTTAGCTCAGGAAACCAGAAGTGATTGATCAGTGGAAATAAGTGTTGAGAGCTTTGGAATTGCAGGTGAATACTCATAAAATAACAGAATAGCCTGAGCTGGAAGGGACCCACAAGGATCACTGATCCAGCCCCTGGCCCTGCACAGACACCCCAACATTCTCAGCCTGTGCATCCCTGAGAACATTGTCCAAACCCTCCTCCTTGGGCTCTGGCAGCTGTGCCCATTCCCTGGGGAGCCTGGGCAGTGCCCAGCACCCTCTGGGGGAAGAACCTTTCCCTGATATCCAACCCCAAATCCCTCTGACACAGCTCCAGCTGTTCCCTTAGGTCCTATCACTGGTTACTTGCTTCAAAAATGCTTTAGAAATACTTGAAAATCATCTGCAGGCCTGAGTTTTGTGGAGGGCAGGATTAGTAAAGCACTGAGCACTCATCTGGAGGAAAAGTTCAAACAGTTTTTTCCTCAAAACGTCCAGATAACACACACTTATATAAACCTTAACTCTGTTTATAACATAGAATCTAGAAGACTCATTTAAAACAAAAAATAAAAAAATATATATATTGCTGCTTCAGAGCCTGCTCAGGGATCCCACTGTAAAATTGCACAAAATGTGCTTAAAAATATAAAGTGCTGCCTTGTTCCCTTTTTAGTGGAATCCTTATAGCTACTGATGAAATACTGTTAAAACATTTTTACCTCAAGATGACAAACTTGAGTGCTTTTCAGAGTAAAGGAGATGCCTCAAAGCTCCAAAGATTTATGTGAAGAAAAGCCTCTCTGCACAGCTGAACGTGAAAAGCGGTGTTTATTTTACTTAGGGTTAAATGTTGACATATGGAAGTGTTTTTTGGAGGGGAAAAAAACCCCTCTAGTTCAGTTGAAATATCAATTCTATCTATTTAGAAGGTGATGACAACACAAATGGGTTGTTTATCCCTGGCTGTAACGTGGCACGATGCAAACACGCCGCTCTGTGTTTACAGCACATCTTCATCTGAAAAATCTTCTCTTCATGGAAACCCACCCCTGATTCTTTCTGAGGCATTTGTGCAAAGCAATCCTGTGGTTTACATACATTTAAAGAGCACAAGCCTTGCATTCTGCCTCCTCAGCATCCCTTGGAGAAGCTTCTCTTGCCCTTTTTACCCGAGCAGTCTCAGGCTGCCATAACCAGCGCTGGCCTGGTGAACAGCAGCCTCCCCCTCCTCCTGCTCCTTGGGATGGCCCCAAATTCCTCATTCTTCTGCAAGGAATGTCCTTCTCTGGCAGAAGCATCTGGCTGAAACTTTCCATGCTGGTGTTTCTCAGTGATGTTGACAGGCCCTGTCCCCATAAAGCAGCATTTGGTGGATGCACTGACATTTTGGCAGGCACAGGAAGAGTTTTGACAGAGCTTCCTTCCCTCCTTCTTGCATCACTGGGATTGTAGGAGCACGTAAATATTTGCCAGTCTGAACTGAAATTTACCCCCTTCTACACATTCCAGTTGTTTTATTCACAATTAATTGATAGAATCACAGAATGGGTTGAGTTGGAAGAGACTTTAAAACTAATCTTGTTCCACCTTCTGCCGTGGGCAGGGGCACCTTCCACTATCCCAAGTTGCTCCAAGCCCTGTCCACCCTGGCCTGGAACACTTCCAGGGCGCAGCCACAGCTTCCCAGGGCAACCTATGCCAGGTCCTCACCTTTGTCACAGGGAAGAATTTCTTCCTAATACCCAATTTAAACCCATTTTTGGTCAGTCTGAAGCAATTGTTTTCTTTCCTGTCACTCCAGGCCTTTGTAAACAGCCTCTCTGATCCCTCTCCCAGTGTGGATTTACAGGAGATACTTTTAGTAATTTTACGACATCTCTGGCTAATCAGTGAAGGTTTGGCTCTTGCTGCTTCTGTCTTCAAAATAACAAAGCCAAAAGCCCCATAAATTTTGACCAACCTTAAAAAATTACCTGAGTTCTAGTGTCCAGTTTGGCTTTGGAGCTATTTTAGCCTGAAGACAGCATCAAAAATAGTTGCCTTGTGTCCACAAGGGGTTATAAAATGACTTGGAGAATTTTGAATGACGCTGTCTTTTCGCATATTTGAAGTCTCTCCTTCCATCGTTGCAGGATGCCATTTTTGGAAAATTCATCTTCCATCTTTGCCACTCAGGCTCCTTGCACTGTGAGGGGCTGGTGGTGCCAGGAGTTCCTTTTTGTAGCTGTGCTTCTCTTCTGTACAGGAAGTTCTCACTGAAATGAGCCAGTATCAGACATTCACTTCACCACCCCACTGATCTGCGTGGGTTTCACTCTGGACTTTTCTCCTGGAATATTTTGAAGTGGATGCCTGGACTGCAGGCACCAGAGATGTGCTGAGGTAGCTTTTGGGGAGCTTCTGGAAGAGCAGGCAGCACTACACACTGCAAGAACCTCCAGAGATATTCATTACACCAGGCCAGCAAACTGACTGAAGCTCCACAGCTTCAGACTGTGCTGCAAACAGGGACCAGGGGTCCAGGGAGTCCTGGCTTGGCTGTATCTGTGGCTCCTCAGCTGCCATGGAGGGGCTTCTTCAGCAGCTTCTCTGATGATTCTGAGCCCATCAACAGCTCCTGTCACTCCTGTTTCAGGAGTTCTGCAAGCTCAGTTCTGTATCATGTGGATTTTCCTAGGGAAGCTCAGTGACATCAGCCTGTGGTTGTTGAGGCTCTCGAGCCTCTCTTCAGTCCCTTTTCTGTTTCATTTGTCCTGGTTCTCCCACTTCCCAGCTGGCTGTCTCTAATCCAATATCATCAGCGTGAAATACTGTCATGTTATCAATCACTTGTGATTAATTCAAGCATCCTTGTTTTGTATACTCCCAACTTCCAAACTTGTGCCCTTCTGCAAGGAATCCTGCATTACCAAAGTTCTTCAGTTAGGATTTACATCTCCCTGCCTATTTTTGTGTGTTTGTTTTGTTTTGGGGGGTTCCTTTGATGTTCTTTAGGATTTACATCTCCCTGCCTATTTTTGTGTTTGTTTGTTTTGTTTTGGGGGGTTCCTTTGATTGACATAACTTGTGTTTTCCTCTGTATTCTGATTTTCCTCTCCTCTCATGCCTTTACAGTCTCATTTGGAATATGCCAGCACCTACCCAGTGGTGAGAATAGTCTGCAAGTTGCAGATTGTGTGTGTGTGTGTGTGTGTGTGTGTGTGTGTGTGTTCAAAAACTAATCATGAAGAAGAAGCTAACACAGGTTTTGATAACTGCTCTGAGATCAGGGTGATCTGGAACGATCCTGAGGCAGTTTGTGGTCTGTGATGTCAGGATGCCACTTCCCTCTCCTCCTGCTCTGACACAGTTCAGATGAGAAGTGACAATTGATTAGAGAGATCTGATCTAGGTTTAGCTCAGCAGTTATCACAGGCAGAGCAGAATGGCTTGGACTTCCCCTAAAACAGTCTCTGTTAAAGCCTGTCCTCCATTGTTGGGCCAGATGCGTCTGGATTTGTTTCAGCACAGATCTGGAAAGGAATAAAACTCTCATAAACTCACTGTAAACAGATCTAGCAAAGGTGACAGGACAAGCACACCACCTACCAAAGCTGCAGCTTGTGCTGCCTTCACTTTAGAGGACAAAAATCAGATTAATAATAATGCTTCGATAGCGGGTACTTGCGCTCGGGAACCCTGAGATGAAGCTGGCTCCTGAAAGAACAGGAAGGGGCAATGAGAATTAAAGCTCAGTTTGAAACATTTCCTGCTGCCTTGTGTTGAACTGGAGGTGTCCTGGTGTCTGCAGGAAGCAAACTGGGGAGTGCAGTTCTATAGATTCTCCTGCTTCTCCCCTCTCCTTCACTGCCGGCGCTATTTCCAATTAGGAATGCGGCGCATCTATTTGTGCGTGACCTACATCCCGGAATAGTTCAAACCCATTTGGGTTTTGCAGGGCTGTATTGATACAGCCAGCATGGGCAGCTGGTGGTAGCTCTGTTAATTGACTCAACCCAGCCAGCGTGACTGATTGGAACCGCGGCTGCTAAATTTAACAGCGCTATCATCATTTTAACAATATTCCCTAATAACCGGCCGTTCGACTCCGAGGGTGGATTCGCTGCTGGGCGCTCGCTGAGCCGTGCTCTGCTCGTGTTCCTGCATGGGGATGTGCATGCCTGCTCCAGATGGGTGTGCACAGACTCACTGATCTTCTCACCCCGCGTTCTTAATCCCACTGCAGGCTGGATTAGAGAGTGAGAGGACCAAAAAGAAGAGCTACTCCAAAGCAGTATGTATTTTTATCTGTCTCCGAGAGGGTTCTGCCTACAAACCCGCTGAAGCAGGACAACAGGACAAGGAGTGTGTGCAAGTGTTGAGAGCTGCCAGCCCAATGTCAAGGATATGCCGTAACTATCAGCACTTGCTAGGGAATAATGAGCATCAGTTCGTCTCCAAAACGTGGGACAATCCAGACTCCTATTTCAGTGCTGTACATAAAGAGCACGTGGAAAAACTCAGAACCTTACTGGAGCTACCTAAGCTGAGCTGTAACGTGACACAGAGAAAGGCAATATTGAGAGAATACCATAGAATCCCAAAGGGGTTGGGTTAGAAGGGCCCTTAAAGCCCATCTTGTTCCACCCCGTCATAGGTGAATCTTACGGGGAGCAGTTCCAGGCAGGCAAAGAGGACACAAGAGAGGGTGAAGTGGGAGTATTTCTGTTGGAAGGAAGGCTCCACGTCGCAGGTGGAGGCTGGGTTGGGATTCTTTGCTACACTGGAAAGGAGCAGAGACTTTTTCTGAGGGCTGGAAGTTGGATGTGGGATTGAGAAAGCCTGAGGGAGCAGCACGAGCCACAGCCTGAGGTAAAAAACATTACGAGCAGAAATGCACACAATGGCAGTGAAATGGTTTCCTTTGTCTGCCAAAAGCAAGAAGGAAATACGGAGAGAAAGAGGGTCACTGATGGGAGAACAAGTAAAATTGAGTAATTTTAGCCTCTCTAGTGTGCAGTTTTATTTGTTCCAGCTTTCATGAGGGTCAGATGCTCTGCATGTAAACATAGCCTAGAACAAAGGTCATTGAGGTCTGATAAAACTGACCATGCTCTCCAAGAGCTGCCTGGAGCATTTGCCTTCAAAAATATGCACTGGGGAGGTTTCTGGAGAGGATGGGTCAGAGGGGCAGGGGAAACGGCCTCAGCCCTGGGGCTTCAGCCTGAAATATGAAAGACACAGGGCAAATGAGGCAGATTCTTTTAGAAGGGCCTGAACTGTAAAGTGATAACCAATTAACCTGGGCTTGTGGAAAATTCATCATGCCAATTCAGCTGGAGTTCCTAAGCAGGGAAATTATTTAAGGGCATAAAGGATGTTACTGTGAATTGACTGTAGGGCTCTTGGCGTGTCTCTACGTGACATTAAAGTGAGACCTTGGGCTAGATCTCGTTCTTGTAAAAGGAACGTACAGTTGGAAAACAAGTTTGTTAGAAAACAAGACAGCTAGGAAGGATCTCAGCTGGTCTGTTCCCATCATCTGGGTTTTTTAAGGAAGGAGAAGCAGTTCCTTGGGAGTCTGTATTGCCTGGCTAAGTGCAGGGTGTGAAGGCAGTTTCATACAAGGTTAGAGTGAAAATACTGATGATAAACAGGAGACAACTTGTCAAAATGGAATAACAGTAAAAACAAATGAGGAATGCCACATCTGGGAAAAATGAAGGTACCATTACCGAGTAATGGGAAGGTTCAGATAGTGATCTGAGGTTACATTTAGTCAATATTACACAGCTGAAAAAGGCAAACAAGTCCTCAGTGTAGCAATAAAAGGGGTGGTGGAGGTAATTGGTCTGCACAGAGCACTGAGGCTGAGCTGGAACGTTGCCTTCAGCTGCTGGAGATCCATTTTAACCATTCTTCAGGGAAGTGTTCAAGAAATTCAAGGAGCCTGAAAAAAAACAAACCAAAACCTGGTGAAAACTGGAAAGAAGCCAAGCTGTGTGAGAAGGCTACAGCAGTATTTCAAATCAGTTCTTGAATAAAAGAAACTTGGATGTTTGCCTTCCATTTAGGGTGATAATATTGCATTTCAATAGAGAATCTAAGCTTTTCCCAGAAGTAGCTTTCCCAGCTTGGCTCTGAACTGGTTTTTAAGTTAATTTGTTTAATTTTTCATGGAAGCTGCTGTATAGCAGATGATAAATATTTCTCTTAGAAATTGATTCAGATTTATTCTAGTGGATTTTCATTTTGGGAACGCATTAAAACATGGACTTCAAAACTTAAATTTTAATAGAAATTCTAATTAAATTTCCACTGAACCCCCACCCCGAATACACAGAGGGCTTCCTTGTTTTCAGTGTTAAACCAAGGCTCGTTGTGAGGTGATACCAGGACAGTGAATTGCTGGGGAAACCTGAGCTTTTAATGCTATTGATTGAGGAGACTTTTTGGGTCTTGTCCTCTCTTCCTCACCACTGCATTCCCAGACTCAGGACTGAGCCACTGTGATTGTTCTGTTTTATTCCCAGCGCTGCTGCCATAGGGATTTGAAACACCTCACCTTGTTTATGGAACAGTCCTTCTGGGCCTGTTTGTTTTTCCTCCTTTGAGGGAAAACATCTTCCTGACACCAGGGAGGGCAGCTGAGCCCACCCAAATCTCCTCCTAGCCCTCAGACTGCTGCAGAATCCTGGGGTGTGGCAGATGGCCGCTGTCTGGGTTTAATTTTGATGCTCAAAATCAAAAAGAAGGGACTTTATACAGCACTGCATGTTTACTAAGCTGGATTTCTCAAATAGAATTAATTCTTCTACTACAATTTGCTGCTTTTTTAGGTGTTCAGCTGCTTTATTGTAGTCTCTGATCTCATTTTTGCCTCCATTTTGTCCCCTATTCCCTTCACAGAGTGTTTGAATACAGACCAATAATAATATGAGAGGCAAAAAAAAAATAAAAATAATAAAAAGGGGGCAGGGTGATAAAAAAGGGCAAGCAGGAGTATCCTTGACATTTTTGGCTGTTATAGAGGTAATGACACAAATGTTCGTGTCCTCATGTTTGAAATCAGCCTAATCCTGCACTGCTCCTGTTCCTGGTGTATCTTTGAAAAAGTTCTGTCTCTGCCTTTGCTTTTCATAGGTGATGACATTTGCTTAAAAATTCCCTTTGGGGTCTACGTCAATTTTCCTTCTCTCCTTTTTTGTCTTTCCTTTTTTT
>WAAG01042342.1:82485-109842 GCA_013390105.1 Tichodroma muraria | reverse complement strand
TTTCTTTCTCCTTTCCTTCCATAACAGACCAATGGTTATGAGGAAGACCTGTATGGATCATCCCAGAGTAGAAAATCTAGCAGGGTTAGTAGATGATTTTTATTGCTATAAAATTCTATTACTTCATTTAATGGGATTAAAACTAATTAGCAAATTCTTTTCGGCAGTGAAGCAGGTTTTTCCTGTCTTGCATGTTGTGGGTATGGAGTTTGCCAGACACTGGAGGTGCAGCAAGAAGCTGTCTGGAAAATTAAAAATCAGAAATCAGGCCGTGAGTGGAGAGTCTCAGAAATTGGTACAGAAAGATCTTGGAAGCCAGAACTGCTTTAACTTGTAAAAAAAAAAAATTGGGTAAAAATTACATTGTGACAGCACCGGCAGGGAGGATTTCCACGTGCTGGAAACAAAATGAGTGTTTTTCAAACTTCTGCAAGGTGTTCATGCTGTGCTCTAGTACTGAATCTCCTAATTTAGTCCATGGCTTGAGATTTGCATAGTTAAAATGGACTTTGGATTTTGAATTTTCCCCAAATGCATGTTGTTTATTTGAAGTTTGCTTAACTAAATGCCTTTGGTTTGGGGTTCTTTTTTGCCCTTTATAAACAGTATCCTAGGGTTTCTGGAAACGCCTACAGAGGTGAAGAGCCCAGTGCAAGTGTTCCCACTTAGCTACTTAACATTGATGGACTTTTATTTCTATTCCAAAAAAGCTTAATTATTAACTCCTTTGTGAGGATGCAGGTCTCAATGTTCCCTCCTGTTCCAGCACAGCAAGTGTCATGTGTCAATTATAGCAACTCCTGGCCCTGCTTTGTTAAATATTGGGGATTGTGCAAATGATTTAAAGGGGTTGTCCAAGCAGAGCCTGGGGGCAGAGGGGGAACTGTTTAGGTTTGGTTTTTTTCCCTTTATTTTAACAAAGCCAGACAAAAGCTCAGAGCCTGTTGATCTTTGTGCTATCAAGGCTTCTAAAGAAATTTAGTGGTATGCAGCCTAAAGCTCAGTGTTTAGGCCAAAAATAAACTCCTTTTAAGCCTCCATTTAGCCAAGTGTTTGAGCAATAACAGGCTGAACATGAGAGAGTTCAGGGGGTTACTTTGTAGGCATGAAGTTGAGCAGGCGCCTGGATAAACAGTGAAATGGGACCTGATATTTCACGTCCATTTAAAATTGTTGCTGCCATATAATTTATCTGGCGTTATGTGGGTAAAAGACAATGAAATACTGTTGCTTGAACTGCTAAGAAAACAGCCTGTCCTGTTGCTGGCACTCTTGCTGGCCCATTTGATGAGTTCAAGGAGCTTTATTCTGTAAGCACTGGGGACAAATGATGTTCTTACTCTTTACTGACGTACTCCAGTGCTCCGAGGACAGCAGGCAGAGCAAAATATCTGCAAGAAAGTCATCCAGGGAGAAGAGGTTGTTTGGTTTCCATTTAAATAATTTAAATTCATCCTGGAATTAGCGTTTGCAGCGTGGGGGTTTGGTCTGAGTAGGGCTTAATTACAGCAATATCGTTAGTTCCTTGTAGTTCCTTTGCTGTTTGGATTAATCATTAATTAGGAGGGGGAGGAAAGTTTGGGGATAACTCAGAATAGCTGAAACTTCAAACCAGATTGATGCCAGCCTGGCTGGTATTCACTTTTTAGGAATATTCTCTCCAAAAAGCCCAAGCTGAATCATAAAGATTGTCAAAGTGACAAGGAAAAATGGAAAAGGGGAAAATTCTTCAGGAGAGCAGGGAAATGATGAATGAACCTGCTGGCAATGGCTGTTTCCAAAATAGTGTCCAGTTTTAAGTCCCAGAATGGACTGATCTGCATGTGGACAAATGCCATGTGCTTAAATAGTCCCCCTGCAGATTGCAAACTCTAATCAGGAGTGAAAATAATTTCTTAAAGTTCAGTTCAGGTTTCATTTCGGTAAAAGTCTTATTTTACAAACATTGTTTGGGGGGTTTTGGCTTGTGGTTGGTTGTTTCTTGGGTTAGGTTTTTTCCAAGGTTGGACAATGAGGCCCTTACAGCCTGTACCTGTGGGTATTGTGTCATATCTAAGCGTCTGTTTGCTCAGAAGACAGCAAACAAATTTCTTTAATTTGCCTTTCCTTTGTGAGGAAATTAACACCTCCATGGGCCACAGTGGTGAGGCAAGGATGAGCTAGGGTTTGTGAGGAGCTGACTGCTGAAAGCAGAGAACCTTGGCTGCCTAGACCCCCATGAGAAATGTTTGGAGAGGAAAGGTGTCAGGGAATAGGTGTAAAAGGAGAGCTCTGGAGAGTAGCAAAGGAGGTGAAGGCGTGAGATCTTTCAGAACAACCATTCCTCGTTGAAGTCCCCTGAGTGGACCAAAAGTGCAGGGATGACTGTGTGCAAGGCAGAAAGCAGGGGAAGAAGGTGTTTAATTTAAAGAAGGTGTTTAATGTACACAGTCTCACTTCTTAGAGAAGAGTTTTCTCTCCACTCAGTCTTGACAGTGGGTTGCTCGCATTTCCTGCTGGGCACAGCCAGCAGTTTTGGTCCCTGGCTTTGCTCTCCATCTCCCAGGATCTCACCTTCTCCTGGGGGTGTAGCTTACAGCACATAAACTCCTCAGGATCTCAGGAGGAAGCTGACCAGCTCTCTGGCCAGTGCATTTTTCCAGTGCTTGAAAGGTCCCACAATTTTCACACAGCCTCACAGCTTTAACGCAGTTCTCTCTTCTTTTCGCATCTGTGACCGCTTTGACTGCTTTGCGGTTTTGTAATCACCTAATTTACTTTTTGCTTCCCATTTAAAGGAATAAAGAATGAAGCTGAGTTCTCAAGGAGTTTGTTTTTTCTTGTTTTCCTTTGTTTGTTAATGCAGGCTTCCTACTACTCTGACCTGGGTCTCCCCAACAGCAGCTATGCTTCCACATCTCAACTTTCTTCCCAAAATGGAAATTGGGTCTGTTGCCCTCTGGCTTTACCTGGCCTGGATTTTGTTTGGATAATACAACCTCTTGTACTTAGGAATCAGTTTGGACCAGTTGCAAGAGTCTCTGTAGCTCTTTTCAGCAAAACTTAAAAAAGCCCCAAACATACCAGACCTTTTTAAGATCAGAATGAGTAATGGAAAACTGTTTTCAAATGAGCACGGTCAGTTTTCCTTTGCTGCTCCTCCCCTTCCTTGTCTACCATTGGCCTCAAATTGGTCTGGAAAAATAAAGGAAATCTTAATTACCTGAAGTTCTCTATTTGAGGCAGCTCCTCTGCATAGTGTGTCGGTCTGGTGCGCTTGAGGCAATCCAGTCTGCACGACACAAAACGAAGTTACAGAAAGCGATTCCCAGAGTGCTGGGAGGACATCAGTGAAGCTGCAAACCCCCCCAGGAGGTTGGATTGTCCCGTGTGTGGCAGAGCTCGGCCAGCCCAGTGCCGGCAGAGCTCCAGCACTGCTCCAGGTCTTGCCTGGAGACACAGCACAGGGGTGAGGATGGGGCACTGGCAGCAGGGCCTGGCCTCAAGCTCTGGGCTGGGGATCACTGCTGGAGTCTCTCTTGCACCCAGTTCTGCCAGACACAGCGAGTGCCCTGGCTTCGTTTAACTGCTGCATCTCGGAGGGGATGGTTACTAACGCTTGTTTCAGGCTGCTCTGACTGAAGCGCTTGTGATTTGTTCCTGAATTAATTGGGTTTTCTCTGCGTTTGTGAATAATAAAACACACAGGAGATGACCTTACAGCTGTGTGAAACGCTTACAGTGTGTACATTGATGCACTTCTGTGTAGCTCTTTTTCTGCCTTTGGTTGAAGTGAGGAGAAACCTCCTTTCTGGCTCCTGCACACAAATGTGTGGGAGACAATAACAACTTAACAACCTAAAATTAAATTATGCTGTTTTGCTTTTGCATACTGTCGTGTCCTCCCTTCCTGTAGGAAATGCACGTGTCTGCTTGGTATTCTTCGTCTTTGGGAGCTGAGATCTAATGCCTTCATGGTGCAGATGACTAATACTCTCTGTACTGGGTTTCATTCTGCTGTCGTGTAGTGATCCTAATCTCTCACCAAGAGGGTTAATTCTGCTGTACGCGCCTTTTTCTGTTTAATTTACTCTGCCAAAACAAAAAGTGTTGTGCTTGTCTCCCTCAGCCCTCCCTGCTGTACAGCGATGCCCTGCCAGCCAGGAGTTACAGGGTTTGTTGTGCCGATGCTCTGAACACCAACACCAGAGCCACTCACCCCCAGCCATGCACATGTTGTCTCCTTGCCTCTGTCTGTAATTCCTGTTGGGTGCCTTTGTCTCACACCCTGGTGTCCCATCCATCTGAATGCCACGTGTGTGATGCTGTTTGTGCAGACCTGGATTTGCTGATCCTCCCTTTCATTCCTGTTGGGACTGTGCTCGTGGGGTTGTGATGCTGCCACGGGTGTCGTGTCCATGTGGAGAGAGTTGTCTTCCTTGGTGTATTCCCAGGAGCAGGACAGAGTGGCAACATCAATTCTTGCTGGTTGCTTAACAACTAACAAAAATCTGTTCACTTTTTTTTGGACAAATTTCTGCCTTCTTGTTTAAAATGAGCTTCTCAGAATTTTTTCTCAAAGCTTAAAGGTGGAGTTTTTTACTCCCCTTTGTGTTTCCTGAGCCACATATCTCTGTGCTAAACTGGAGTCAGTCTTAAAATACTCATTTCCCTCCTATTTTTAATTTAAATTCTATTAATTTACTGAACTGGCCGGTAAGTGAAGCTCGGCGTTTTTGCTCTCACTGCCAGCCACCAGCAAGGGAGCTGAAGCAGATGGGAAGGGTTTAAGAATTGATGTAGCCATTTGGCGGCCGGGCAGCGCCAGCGTCTAGCCCAAGCTGCACTGAAGGAAGGAGGGTTAGAAATGCATGGGGGCGCGATGGCCTGGGGCGTGTGTCAGACCCTGCACGGCCCTTCCCTCGCATGCCGCTTGTGGCCGCGGCCGGGCGATGCCCGCGGCCTTGCCCGTGCCGCTCGCCGCCCAGCTGACTCTGTGTTTCCGTCGCAGGCCTCTGCCTACGAGGAGAGCGTGTACGGCGGCAGCCGGCGCTATAGTGCCCCCAGTTCCCGCGCTGTAAGAGTCTTTCTGCATCTCCCTGCTCCCTGCCTGTCCTCGGCCGGGCCGGGGGTCGTTTCAGGCGGCCTCTGTGGCGCCCAGGGCCTGCTGCTGGAGGCGGCAGGAGTGCGAGCACCGTTCCCGCCAGCCGCCGAGGAGGGACGAGCGGTGGCCGGCGGGAATCGCCCCTCTGTGGGGCAGGGAACCCAGTCCTGCCTCGCGCCTGGTTTTGTGGAAAATGAGGTTCACTCTCCCGTTAAAACTTAAAAGTTTAATGGGTGACAGTGAGGGACAAAGACAATAAAGCAAAGTTTTTATGGCCGGGTGCCTGTCGTAAGACGCTCTGGCTCTTCAGCCAAGAGCACACCTATTGTGCTTGGAGACACTCTTTAAATACCTTTTGTGTTACACCAACCTGCTGCATATTCATAAACCAATATGCGTATTCATCTTTCCCACAAGACTACTGTCCATTCTCCGGGAAGTGTTTAGCGTGGCCCCTCCTTGGGTGCGCCTTTTCAGAGCACGTGCGTTTGTTGGTTGTGGTTTCCTTACGGCGTCCACCTTGGGATTTTGGCCCGCGCCTTTTTCAGACAGCGGTGCTGAGAGCTGGCACAGCAGCAGCAGGGGTCCCCATCATGTATTCACTGGATGTTATCCCGACCGAGCAGTTTCATAACTCTTATCAGCTATTATGCTCCTATGTCTAAATTCAATTAACAGCAAAGAATAAAAACTGCATCTCTATAGCAAAATTATTTTAATCTTATACATGTAGCACTCGAAGATTTGCGAAAAGCCAGTATTATACGTATTTATAACAGTTTGCAGATAAAACACCTTGGAAAGGTCATACATGAAGTCCTTTCCCTCCCCGAGGCTTAATTCTTCATGTCAAAACTGAGAAAAAGACAAGTTTAAAAAAGAATCAGCCAAAAATTTTAAAAATCAGTTCCACATAAGCAGTGGGAAGTAAATGATTTTTGTGAATATATGGCTTGCTTGGTTTTGTTTCTTGGATTTATATTCAAATATATTTTGCATTCATATTTGTGACAGTGCTTCCAAAATGCGTGTTCCTGAGAGTGGAGGGCTCTGTCATAGGTGGGGAGCAACTCTATAAGGAATAACCATATAAATTTTTTCCTTTCAAAAAAGAAAATCTCCAGGAGTCAGTTTACAGATTTAAAAGGCAGAAAATGCCTTCACCTCTTCTCCTCTGTGGGTGTTTGGGCCAGGCAGTCCATCTGCTGCTGTTGAGTCCACCTGGGGGGAGAAAAAAAAAAAAAAAGCCAACCTCTCTAGATTTTTAAGTCCTCCTCTGTGGGCCCACTGCTTATTCTGCCTCTTTGCTGATAATAGCAAAATCCAACCGACCAAAAAAAAACCCAGCAAACACAGAATCACCATCTAAGGCATAAGAGTGAAAAGCCTCAAGACAAAGCACCGATGTTACATTAACTTTAAATGTCACATTTTTATTAGCTTGGAGGAGGAAACACTTTCAAGAATGCTTCCTAAGCTCCTGTTAGTCCTTCAGGGGCTGTGCCATCCTCTTGCCATCCCACTGATTCACAGCTGTGAGAAATCATTTACAGCAAACCTAGCAGCCCAAAACCTGTTTGCAGGTCTTTCACGGCTGTCAATGGCATGGCGGGGGAGCTCTGACTAAAACACTGATGCTTTCCCCTCCCTCCATCCCCCTCCCACCCTGAGCCGCAGGTATTTGTGTGCAACCCAGCCTTTCCAGTTCCTGCTGCCTGTAGTAATGAAAGAGCTGGAACAGGAGGGGCTCGCCTCGGAGGCAGCGACCTTGTCACAATAACTGTGGTTGTTTTAATGCCTCTGAACCTTGCAGCACTTCTAACCTGGAGAGGGAGTGCCACCTTGGGTGGCTGTTCCCAAAAAAACGTGTTTGGAGGAGCAGGTGAATGCAGGGGGTGAGGCTGAAAGTGGCCTTGCTTGGTCACAGCCACTTACTTCCATAGTCAGCCCTGCAATGCACAGGGAGCAACTGTGGAATAAATAGGGCCTGGAAACATTAATATGGGACTCATCAGTAATCAAAGCTTTTTCCCTGTCATGCGCTTTAAATTTATTCTAAGCCCTTCTTTTGTTAAACGTAAAACACTGCGGTGACCAAACAAAATCTGTACTTTTACTTCAGTGCTTTTTGTCTTTAATTTAGGAATCATTGTGTGATTGGCAATAGTTGTAAACAGTGTGCAGCGGAGTTTTAAATTGTGCATATTCTCACCTCTGCAATGAAGATCAGGTGCACAAAGCCAGTGTAAGACGTAGAGTCCCAGAATGGCTGGGGGTGGAAGGGACATTAAAGGCCACCTTGTTCCCACCCCCTGCCCTTGGCAGGGTCGCCTTCCACTATCCCAGGTTGCTCCAAGCCCTGTCCAACACGGAACATTCCAGGGACGGGGCAGCCACAGCTCCTCTGGACACCCTGTGCCAGGGCCTCCCTCCGGGTGCATCCGAGGACGCTGCCCTGCCCGTGGGCTCGCTGAGGGCCGTGCACCTTGCACGGAATGTTTTGTGCTCAGTGGCTGGCCCTGTGCTTGTGCTCTAGCTGGGGTTATTTCCAGCTTACCCTCTCACCATTTATTAGTGCTGCAAGCTTAATTTGCAGGTGATGCTGTGCTGCTTTGTAGCCGTGACTAATGATGATGGAGCGGCCCTGCAGTGGCTTGGTGAAGGCCTGGCTCTTTCTGTAAAGCTAAAGAGTCCAGGAATTCCCCTAGTGGCCAGGTGACTTAAAAAACCTTGAAAAAACCCACAGCATCTCCAAAGTAGGGTAATTCTTCAGATTTCTGTGTGTTTGTATCTGAGAAACAGTCCTAATCACCTCTGAAATAAACTCATTATTTCCAGAGTAAGTTCTAGTTCTGTTTCCCCGATGCTTTAACTTTAATTTCCCTGCTCCATTTCCACTGCATTAAAACCTCTGGAAATAAAACAGCATAGACACATTCTTTGTCCTTGTCAGCAACCAGCCAGCCCTGTCCTGCATCTCTGCCTAGATGGTTCCTTTTAAAAGCAGCTAAAAGACTTTCTTTGGCAGGAGATGAGGACTGCAGGTGCTGGAAAACCAGGAGAGAGACTCAGTCTTTGAGCTGGGCTCAGTTTTTACTTTAATCCCCACACAGATGGACGTTTCTTCCTTGGCCTGCAGAGCACAAGTTCATTTTATATGTGTACAACATTGGGAACATGGGAAGGTGATTCATCAGAGAGCTTCAGAGCTCTTGGAAAATAGTAGGATGGAGCCTTTTGTAGAGAAACTGAATTGTTTACTTGTCACTGGTACCTGAAGAGATATAAATAAACTATTCGTATTCTAAGAGTTGAATCAAAACTCTATTTAAACTGCTAGTGAAATTACTGCTTGCCTTAATTTTCAAATTAACAATTCTCTGACTTTCACTGCTGTTCCTTTGTCCAGCTGCATGTAACCATCTCTTTAACTAATTTCAGATGTGATGCTCTACATCCTCTCCTGCTTCCCTTCCCAGTTCTAATGCCTTTCTCTTTTCTCTGCCTGCTGTTCCTGGTTTTCCTGCTGCAGCCTTCTGAGTACAGCTGCTACCTTGGTTCGGGATCTCGGGCATCCTCCAGAGCCAGCTCTGCTCGGGCCAGTCCAGTGGTGAGCTCCTCTATTTCTCTTTTCCCCTCAGCTGTTTCATTCCTCTCTTCTTCAAGGTCTGTTTCATACAGAGAGGTCACTGTCCCTTGTCAGGCAGTTTCTTAGGGTGTGAATTTAACCTCCTGGGCAGTGCTTAAGACAAAGAAACCAGAAGAGAAATTGCAAAACTGAAGTGGTTTCTATGCAGATGCGTGTTTTTACAACAGGAAGTACACTCTGGACTCTCATGACAATGCTGTACTTGCTTTAAATGGAGAATAAAGCACAGTAAGGTTATTGTGGAAAAGCCTGGGCTGTTGATGGGAGTGCTGTGTCTCCTTTGGGGGAGCAGGAAACCCTAAATCTTACTGCAGCATTCAAGCAGGTAGGTTTCTCTCCAGTGAACAGTATTTTGGTGCAAAGCTGCAGGGCTCTCCAGAGGTTGGATTTGAGCATCTTTGTGGGACTGTAGAGTGCCAGGCACTGCAGCCTTTAGCCTGGTGAGGTGCTAGAAGGATAAGGAGCACCCAGCACAAGCTGTGGCTGAACAACACTCAAGTGCTAAAGGCTTGTCCATCCCCTGATTTTAGGGGGTTTCTGTCTTTAATTTTTTTAATGGCACGTTGTGCTTTCTCTCTGTGGCTGTTCCTCTCTGTAGCTGTTTACAGCTCTGGGTATCTTTCTGATTTATTTCCAAGCATGGGGACAGCTGCTGAGTGCAGCAGGATGTCTCGTAGAGGAAACGTGCTGCTTGCAGTAAACTAAAATATAACAACATTAATTTGCCACAGAGAGGGAGTTCTGTAGTGTGCCATTTGAAAACTATTACAGAGTTTTCAAATGGCACAAAAGCTAAACAGAGCTGCGTGCTCTGAAGTTTTGGTGTTCCAAGGTACATTCACTTTTAAAAATTATTAAAAAATAGGGAGATTCTTGTCAGATAATGTATGGGAGCCAGTGAGCTATAAATAAATCAGTGTTTTAATTAGCCTGTGAACCTGAGTCCCTGAGCTATGAGTTCTTGCAGAATATAACTTACATTAGTAATACATCTTAAATGGCTTTGCAAACTGAATTTCAATCACCCCCAAAGCAAAAATTAATCAGAATAAACGGGGATTCCATTACAATTCTGTACGGGTAATAAGAACTGTGTACCCACACACTGCACTTGGTTTCCATTAGGTGTTTTCTGTATGCCAACTGAATCATTCCTGCAAGCTGCTGATGGGAATCACAGGATGCTGGGAGGTGCAAGGGAGGTTTTTGATTTTAAATTCCCTGCTTACACTTTGGCCTCTTGGTATGCAAGTTTGCTGTGTCAGCACCAAGCTGCATCTGCTCTGCAGGGAGACAGCAGGCACTCCTTAAATTACCTTTTTTTTGTTTTAATTAGTGGTTTCTTGCCCGGTGTGAAGAGCTTCCCTTATCTCTGTCACCTTGAAGAAGAGCAGAGAGTTAATGTCATAGTGAGTGCAGCTGATCCTAAAAGTTCTTTTTGCTACACGGGGTCTATCCAGCAGCACCTTGTGATTATATTATTTTTTCCTGTATTAAACAGACATTGCTTTTCCCATAGGTCAGAGTGAGGAATCATTTTTACTGACAGGCTTCAAAGTGTTCTGGTAGCGTTTTCAGTTGGGTACTCGAGAGAGGAGGATGATTCCATGGAACTTTGTAAATTAAAGCATACAACAGCTTGTCACTGCAGCTGTGAAATTTTTTTCTCAGACTTTTGTTTTCCCCTTCTATCACTGTTCACTGAACAGTGAGCAAAAAGCAGCAGTAGTTTTCCTGCAGTGTTTTTCCTGCTGTGCACAGATTTGCTAGCTCCTGTTCTCATTTGTTGTTACCATGTTGGTGATACAGTTAAAGGCAGGAAGATACTTAAACACAATGTGTGAATATTTGTCTTTGTAGTTATTTTAAGAATTCACTATATCTGAATGAAGTTTGCTGTTTGTTTATTTTTCTTTAATATTTTTCATGTTATCCCCACTGATAATTTTCTGCTGTCCCTGCAGTTACTTCAGATATGCAAATATGTTATTTAATATTAAACCATCCTCACATAAAGCACAGATCTTAAGACTACTGAGAGCAGACATCAGATATTTTTGTACAGATGGGCCTGAGCTCTCAGCACGTTTTGGCAGAGCTGGACTTCTAATATGAATTGCAGGCGTTTTGTTATTTTTCTCTTCGAAATTAAGAATCTACTAGTGAAAAGCAATTATTTCTAAATCTGAAACAGACTCAGGATGCAGTAGTATTTGTGTGAAGGCTCTCTGAGGCAAGGCAGGCAAAACAAGAGGAGAGGGCAGGTTTTGCTATGCTGAGATGATGATGGTTCATCCTGGCTCTCTCCCTTCTTGTGGAGGCTCAGGCAGTGGGAGTTCAGCCCGAACACACACAGAGTTGTAGAATATTCTGAGCTAGAAGGATTATTGAATTCTGAGAAGAATAGAAGGATTATTATTCTGAGCCACAGGGATTATTGAATCCAACCCCTGGCCCTGCAGAGACACCCCAACAACCCCACCCTGTGCATCCCTGGGAGCTCCTTGGGCTCTGTCCGCCTGGGGCGCTGGCCGTTCCCTGGGGAGCCTGGTCGGTGCCCCAGCAGCCTCTGGGACAAGAACCTTTCCCTGATCCCCAGCCTGACCCTGCCCTGACACAGTTCCAGCCATTCCCTGGGTGCTGTCCCTGTCACAGGGAGCAGAGCTGGGAGCTGCCCCAGGGGAGGGGGATGTACGCCTTGCTGGGCTCTGCCTCAGTCTCTCCCCTGCTGCAGCTGAACAAACCAACTGCCCTCAACTGCTCCTCGTGTGGCCCCTCCAGACCCCTCCCCATCTTCATGTCCTTCCTTTGGACACTCTAACAGCTTTATATCATTTTCTATATTGTGGCACCCAAAGCACTGGAGGTGAGGCCGCCCCAGCCCAGAGCAGAGAGGGACAATCCCCTCCCTGGCCTGGCTGGCTGTGCTGGGCCTGATGCCCCCAGGACAGGGATGTTACCCCTGCCTCCAGGGCACTGCTGGCTCAGAACCCACTGGCCATTGACCAGGATCCCCACATCCCTGCTGCTCTCCAGCCTCTCAGTGTGTTGGTCCATCCAGGTCATACATCAGTGCCCAGGTGTGAACACCTTTGACCACTGACAGAAGCTTACCGTGTTCTCACCAAAAGTAAAATGAAGGCTTAATTTTTTGATGGAGGCACTTATGAAGCTTTGCATTCTCTCTATCTGCAGGTTTAGGGTAGGTTGTATCCTAGCCCTGCCTCTGGCAGTCTGGATGTGCTTTGGGCCCCTCTGGAGTGAGGATTTGCTGCAGTGCTAACTTGCATTTCTGGGACTGATAAATTTGTTTAGGCAGTGACGTTCGGCATAGCATTCATTCCTGAGAGAGGATTCTTCTCAAAAACCCTCTTCAGACCTGACAAATTTCAGCAGTGGTTTTCCCCTGCTGACTTTGGAAGGCTTGTTGCTGC
Source organism: Tichodroma muraria (assembly GCA_013390105.1). NCBI lineage: Eukaryota > Metazoa > Chordata > Aves > Passeriformes > Sittidae > Tichodroma > Tichodroma muraria. Next base: position 97,676 of record WAAG01042342.1, on the reverse strand, counting down.
TTGGTAGAGTTAAGGTGGCTCTCGTTGGAGAAGCAGCAGGAACTCTGTCACTGCCTGCCCCAGCCCAGCTGATCAGCCTGGTAAGATGGGGGTTGTAGGAGGGATTGTACTGACTGCAGCACCTCTTGTCTTCTTTTTAATTCCAGATTTTGTAGATACCATCCTGTGTTAAGCTCTAGCCTAACAATTTTTCTCTGCTGTGGGCCGTATTTCCATTTCAAGCTGCACCGTGCTACTTTAAGGGCAGGAAATGATCTTAATTTGATTTGTCACCAAAAAACCCCCTTGCATTCATGAGGAAGTTGAGCTAAGTGCAAGATCTGAGCAGTGACAGCCACGTACTGAACACTGAAGTTGTTCTGATACCCGAGCATGGGACATGGCACAGACAGGAGAGTTCCAGGATTCCCTCCCCTGGCCTTGTTCAGGAGCCTGGAAGCTGGAAACTGTGCCTCAGTCCTGGGCTTTCATTGATTTTAAGATCCCTGTACTTGGAGTAGGTGTTTATTTGGTTGGATGCTCTGTGGAGTCTTCAGGGACTCATTTTGGCCTGGGACACTCCACTGGTGGCAAAGAGCTTCACCCTAAAAGGGTTAAACCCTTTTAAACTCTGGAAAACAGGCACTTTATCCATATAAAGGCTTGTGGGGCGATTTTGCTCATGTTATGTTTCCAGCTGTGGTGAGCTCTGATATTGCTGACTTTTTTGTAATGTGGCTCTGGATTTATTCCGAAATTGCTGTCAGAAGAGGCTGAACTCTGATCCCACTGCACTTATTTTGCAGAGAGCAGCCAAAACAAAGATGTGTGTGCTGGAGTTCCTTGGAAAATTACTTCCTTTTCCTGCTTTTCTACGCACTAAAGTAAAAATTGCCCTAGTTGTTGGTGAAGAGGAAGATAATCTGTGATTAGAGGCAGACCCATCCCCTTGTGCAAATGAAAAATGGTAGTGTTGTGTAAATTAAAGGTACTATTAGGTGAATCCTTCTTTAAATCTCCTTTCCTGGCAAGTGTTCTGTCAATTCTTTATGTCTGTGTGTGGAAAAGTCCTAAAACCAGGATGTTTTTATGAAGGGCTGTGCTGAGTGCTTGTGAAGGTGGAGGAGTTATTTTCAAGACTGAAAAGAACTTAATAATAAATAATAATAATTTAATAATTGCACTGTTCTTGACTGAATGCTAATACAGAAGCTAAGTGTTTTGGGCAAGAATTCTGTACAACTTCGAGTAAAGATAAACATTTCTCTCCTGACCTTTCTCTATTTCATTTATTGCTGAATCAACTGCCAGAGGGCTTGGAGGGAACTGGGGGGAAGGCTGGAAACCTGGAGGTCCCTCTGGTGGCTGATACCTTTAGGAAAAAATTATTTTTTTAAAGGATACTGAGAATACACTAATCTAAACATGACCATGATGAAAGCTGTATAAAATATTAATGGAAAATAGGTTTCTCTCTTTCTACAAGACAGGTTTTGGTGTATCACTGCCATGCAACCATAAAATTAAATGCTGCTCGTTTCAGGCTGGCTTTTTGCTTAGGAAAGTGTCGTGTAGCAGGAGGCATCTGTGTAATGTAAGGATGTTATTTTGGTATGAGAAACTGGCTTTTCTCGAAATTGATTGAGTTTTTAAGTGTTAATTTTTAAATAAATTGTTAGGGATAGTTACTGGTTTTGAGGAGAAACTGCTCTGAGTATGGCATTCATGGCACCAAGTGGATGTGTGCATAGGGAAGATGAAGCCTGGTTTGTTTTCTTAACCAGCTCAATTTTAGGTGTAACTTAATAGCTTTCATTATTAGAGATTATGCCCCATCAGGGTTATTATTTAAGATAGTTTTGCAATAAAGGTGTAGCAGGCTTCACAGGTGTGGTTATGAGTGCTCTGAGTAGAAGCACTCACTGTGGTCATGTCTCTCACCACATTGTCTTCAACATTCCCCTTTGTAAATGAAAGCTTTTATTTGACTCGTGATGCATCATCAAAACAATATCAATATTTGCTCCCTTCTTTATTTTGCTAAAAACTGAGATTGCACTTTGTTCCAGAAAATAGAGGCCAATGTGCAAATGGCTGAAGGAAAAGAAATATTTTGAGTTGTGCTCTGTAAGATAGATTTTGCAAAGGCTGTACACAGATTTCCAGAGGTAGATGTGTGTGGACACATGAATGTGTTGTCACATACCATTATTGACACTGCCACAGCTGCCTTGATAAACAACAACACAGTGTTTGACTCGGCTAGAAGGCTGCCAAATCCAGCACTTGGAGCTGTCTGGCATGAAAATAAAAAGCTGTTTGCCCAATTCAGTCCATCTTGTTCGTTGTGTCTAAGCTAAATTGTCTGCCTTCATTAATGAACCTCTCTTATTGCCTCCGAATTCAGAGATTTGAGGGGGTTTTCCCTAAATATTTTATGTATTCAGTGTCTTTGCAAGTTTAGATCTAGTGATTTAAGTCTGGCTTATTTTACTTTGAAGCCTCAGACTTAAGTTTCTTAATGCTAATTCGTAGGGAATTTTAGCTGTGGATGTCAGTGTAAAAAGCTGGTTTGTAACAGGTACCCCACAGTTCTGAGATTTTTTTTTAATAGAGTAACATAGGTAATATGAAGAATGAGTGAGATTATCCCCATATTGTTCTATATAACAAAAGAAAAAACTCCAAACAACTGTGCCAAATGTATACTGATTAGAAAGAGATGTAGGTTTTGAGTGTGTTTTCAATGGAAATTAGCAATTTAACCTCAATTATGCCCTGCCTTCCCCTGAGTTGGGTCTATCCTGATTGTTTTTCCAGTATTTTCAAAAATACTATTCCCTTTGGCAATTAGGCTCTTCTTGGTCTGGGGAAGATATAATTTTTCTAGGAGTCTTTTGGGGAACCATCTTGACTGGGCTGAATGTTCCAAGAAGAATTCAGGTTTTGTTGACTTCTGCTGAGTTTTTAATTTCATTCAGTCCTTTTTACACTTAGTTCCATTTTAGATGGAGATGTTCTGTAACTTAAACCCTTCAGCCGTCTGCATCCACGGTAATTTCCTGTCCTCCTAAATGCTACTTTTTCACAGTTTGGGTTCTTCCAGACTACTTTTAGTACAGGATCTCTCTTGTAAATTAGTAAATTGCAGTGAAGTACTGGAACCCTAAATGAGCCATTTATTTAGGCTTTGGACTGATCCGTGATATTTGACTCGAGGGTCAGTTTTGTAGTCTAGGATCTTTGCTTGAAGTTACAGTCCCCGTTTGTCTGGAGAGGGGAATATTAACCACAGGTTTGAAGCTTTAGATTCCAAGTCCAACTTGGAACTTTACTTTTTGGGATGGGGAGGATGTGGTGGCATTTCTGGCATATTACTGCCTTCTCTTACCCTTTATCAATTCTGTTAACGATTCCTTCTCAATCTCTCTTTTACAGATTGAGGAAAGGCCAGAAAAAGACTTTGAGAAGGTAAGAAGGGTCTTATCAATTATTCTGACAATATTGCTATGTTCATTGTTTTTGGTGGGTAGAGCTTGCCATGAGTGTACAGAAATCTCCTATAAGATCCATTGTGAGGCCAAAATTTGAATTTCTGGAGCCTTCTGCCGCAGCATTTTTGAAGATGAACTTTTCAGCCCCTGCTTACTCGATGTTAAGTAGCTGACCTTCAACAGCAGTGGGCTGAAACTGCTTTAGGCTAAGCCACACAAGCACTGTGTGTGTTTATTAGATCTTAGTTGTAAGACCTAAGTTGTTTATTGAAAAATAAATAAATCATCATCATGAAAGAGGAGGCTGCTACATTAACCCTGAGTACAGTCGAACAGTTCATGTGGCCACTGCTGCAGAGTAAATAATTATCCATAAAGGAGAGGAGCTTCCAAAGCTTCCACAGAATGTATTATTACAAGTTTTGAAAATGTCTGGCAGGCTGATACTAGCCCCTAAAGACTTTCTCCAATTAAGAATTAATAGTTAGAAGCTAAATTATGCAAACTCCTATTGCAGTGTTATTTAAATACTTCTGATCTATCTTTTCTCATTAGTTTCCCTTGTTAAATCTTGATTTTGATTTTTTTACTTCTTAGAAAGTTTGATTTTAATCAAAAGTGCATAATTAGAAGTGCAAGGATTGATGTAATGTGTGTATTAAAAAAAAAAAAAAAAGGGGAAAGCTACAAACCCATAATTTATCTGGAAAAGGAAGTTCTAAGCAGTTTATCTGTGTGTGATTGCAGGGAGCACGAACTGTCTCAAGTTTATCAGCAGCTACCTTGGCTTCTCTGGGTGGGACTTCTTCAAGGAGAGGCAGTGGGGACACGTCCATCTCAGCTGACACAGAGGCATCCATCAGGGAAATCAAGGTGAGGAATGCTTAAGCCCAAAATAAATTACAGAATATCCTCCAGGCCCCTTTCCCGGGAAGGAGCTGGCAGTCGTGGCAGTGAATCGGGCGCTGTGAAGGAGAGGCTTTGCTGGAGATGTCTCTCCGATGGGACTGGTTGTAAAAGGCACCTCCCATCCTGAAGCAGGGAATGGTAGGAGGGTGGAGATAACACACTGGAGATAACTTTACTCCTGGAGAGTAAAGGAGAGAGCCTGGGACAGATCATCAGTGAAAGGGACAGAGAAGGGCTGGGCTGGGATTGTCGGAGCCTTTGAACCTGGGTCTGCACCTCGTCCTTAAGGATGAGGATTCCCTTTTTTCCAGCCAAGAAAAGCAGAATTCCAGGAGCACAGACTCCTGACCAAGAAATCTGGTTGTCTGGCAAGGCCTCAGCTTAGGGTCAGAGCCCTTAACGTGTGTGGGAGAGGTGTTGGAAGGAGCACTTGGAGCACTCCCAGCTGCATTCTGCCCCGTGGCATCACTGACCTCTCTCGCCATCTCCCTCAGGACATCTATGAGTTAAAGGACCAGATTCAGGATGTAGAAGGCAAATACATGCAGGGGCTGAAAGAACTGAAGGTACTGGTGTGTGAGCATTAACCCTGGCCCCAGTGTGAGCCCCAGAGCTGCCCTTGCATGCTGTTCTCCTGGGGAGGCTGGGACCTGTGTGTGGAGTGTCTCATTAACTGGCAGACTGTTCTGACTGGGTGGGTTGTGGTGGGAAATGCTTCCAAGTGTTCACTGAAAGGCTGCTGGTTGCTGCTGCACGTTGTCTTTGCTGGTTTGAGGAGGTCATTGTTTTGCTAGGCAAATGAAAATGATTTTGGTTTTTTTTTTTAATATCGTTTCCTAATTCAGGAAACCTTCCAGTATCAGGAGATGAGCTAGAACTCATCTCCTACAGTACTAAAAACAAATAGGAGTTCAGAACCTTGTCTGGTTTTACTTTTATAAGGCCACATTAGGTGTCATTTTGGTTTCATCTTTAGGTGACAGAAGACACTCTAAAACAATTCCTGCAACAAAGCTCCATGTATCAAAGGCTGTTACATGAAGAAGGAATGTTGAAGCTCTTAGCACTTCCATGAAGCCATAAATACATTTTGGTGCAACACCAACTTGTACATCCGTGTATCACCCACCTCCTAAGTGAGCAGTGACATGAGCTGTGGCTTTCTGGAAAAGGCAAATAGATAAACTCAGTATTTACCAGCATTAATTGCTGATTGTGTCATCAGCTCCATGCTGACAGATGAAGGTGTTGCCATCTTAAATGAGTTTTCAATGGAAACAGAGTAGTTAGGTCCTTTTTTGGTAAAATTTTGGGTTTTTTCCTGGTCACTGAGTAGCAGATAGAGCAAAATAATCACACTGCAAAAGAAATTTTTCAATCCATGTCCCTTAGGCTGCCTTTTGGGGTGATTTGGACCTAAGCTGCACTGTTTGATGCTAAGAAACCAAAACGTGGCATGCTGAAGGAGTGGAGCAGAACTTCCCTAACTTCTTCCTTGCATATACTTCCTTTCCAGCTCCTTTCTGAGCTTTCCAAATCCTGGTGGCTTTCCTGTGCTTGGTATTTCTCATCTGGATCTGGAAAGTGCCCAAAACACAGTTAAGCATTTGGAACTGGACAAATTCGTGTCCTAAACGGCAAATTATCTCATTTGTTAATAGAAATGTCAATTAAACTGATTTAGACTTTGCATTATCATCCTTAGTTCTATGAACAGCTGAGAAAGGAAGTATATGAAACTCACCCATACTTCAGTTGAAATAATTAAAATTACACAAGTTCCAAGAGAAAGTGTTTGATCCATAAACTAAAATGTTGACGTGTGTCCTCCTTGTTTGCACATTTACACTGCTTTGTTTAGATAACTCTTTGTTTACATAACTCTTTTATTTCTTTATTAAAATCAAGTAGTGCAAAGTTTGTTTGCATAAATGAAAAATTATGCTAATCTTTATTTTACCATCATTTGTGGTTATAAATATCTCGGTATCTTGTATTCAGGTCAAGCTGACAGAAGGGGTTTTCAAGATACCAGGAACTGTATCTTGGAGAGTAAATTTGTAAAGAAGGGATGTGGTATGGAAAACCTAATGGGAAATCTCACATCAGGTCACAGAAGCTGCAGCTTTCTCTTTCACAGTGAATTCCAATTCCTGAGTCAGTGTTTAAAGGATCTCTGAAATTAGTGTGGAGTGGCTGTCAAACTGCCTTAATTTCAGGCTTGAAAGCATCCAAGGTGATATTAAATCAAGGCCAGTTTACCTTTAAAAGAAAAAAAATCCCAACTTGTCATCTTCAGCAGCTGCTTCGAGCTGCCAGTGTGCAGGGGCAGGGGGAGGAGGGAGAAGGAAGAAAACCGGGAAGGCAGAAGCTGAAGCAGCAGAGGACAGGAAGGGTTTTATCTGTGCTGAGGTAAGGCTGCTTGCTTGGAAGCACAAGGGTGGTGGGGACACAGGAGGTTTTCCTCTCCTTGGGGCAGCTGGGAAGCCTCCAGCACAGGATTGATGCTGCTTTCCATAGGCAGACTAAGTGAGCGTGTGGTTTGGTGCTTTATTTTCTCACTGAAGGTCTTGGTTGGCAAAGTGTCCTCCTTTATTTCTGTTCTGACTCTGACCCCGGGGTTGCTTATTCTCTGCAGGACTCTCTAGCTGAAGTTGAGGAGAAATACAAGAAGGCTATGGTGTCAAATGCTCAGCTGGACAATGAGAAAACCAATTTCATGTACCAAGTGGACACCCTGAAGGATGCGCTCTTAGAGTTAGAGGAACAGCTGGCAGAATCCAGGAGGCAATATGAAGAGAAAAGTAAGGTATGTAAATAGCTCTGGCATGGGAAATAGCAGGGAGAGATTTGGAGGGGGATAGAGATCTTTGGGAGGAGGCAGCTAAATTATTATTCAAGGCTTTCAAGGAACAAGTTGCTGGTTTAATTAGTATTAAGTGAAATAGCAATTTGTTGTGTACTTGTGATCATACAAATGAGAATTTTCCCTAAGCCATTTCTGAAGAAGGGGAGAAATGTTCTAGCTGGTAAAGGCTATATTGGTATTATCACATTTCCTTTTGTATTCCATCTCTAAAGTAAACTCATAGCAGTTTTACACACAAAGGTGTCTCCAGGCAGCCTGTGGGAGAGCTGTGCAGTTCAGACAGTTCAGGAAGCTCCGTGGTAAAATGTTGAATTAAGTTTTACCTTAATTCAGCAGCTGACAGTGATTTGGTGTTAAATAATAGAACTGGAGCTTATGTTTTCAGGACTGCCTTCTTGTAGCTTGGGGCATTTCACTACACCCCACTTAATGAAAGATATCCTGAAAGATACAGTATGGTTTTTTTCTTTTTATTTCAAAGTCCAGCTAACTTTCAGTACATAAAAGAGGGGGTTAAATTCCCATCCATTCATCTGGGCAATCTGAAGGACTGGAAAAGCTCTTCAGCCTGCTGCTCAGCTTAGGAAATGGGCTAAATGATGTCTGTCACTTCTGTATTTGGTGCAATAATAGCATCTTGGAAGAAGGACAAACTTGATAAAAATTGCACTCTTGTGGGATTATGATTAGAGGGATATTCAAGAATTACATTGCAGTAAGCATTTTCTTTGTGTTTGGGCTTATTTTCCTCTTTTTGATGGGATGCTATTTTTGATTAATAATAATCTTGTGAATATTTCATTATTCACAGGAATTTGAGAGGGAGAAGCACGCTCATAGCATATTGCAGTTTCAGTTCACGGAAATCAAAGAGGCTTTGAAGCAGAGAGAAGAAATGCTTGCAGTAAGTAACTTTTTTTTCTTTTAATGGCTTCTTTGATTGGTCCATTGCCAAGCAGCAGTAGAGTGGAGAATGTAATGTGAGGCATGGAGAATTTTATTCCCTGTTCAAGTTTTTCACCAGGAGAAATGTTAGTGTTTCAGGCCAAACATGCACTGGCCTGAAGCTGTGATGTGACTGATGCAAACTGATGCAAACAGTACATTCCTAAGCATTATCTTATTCTTCCTAAGTATTGCATTTTGGACAGCTGTTTGTGGGGATGCAGAGGAAAATAACAGAACTGTGTTACTTGCTTTAAGGCATGTTGTGGATAATAAGATTATCTTCAGGAGCACAGGTTCAGTTGGGATGTCAGAAACTGTGCATTGTAGATACTCATTCACTTTAGCACCTGACTTTTTTCATTTTTTGGCATCACTGCAATCTTGGCCTTCCTTGTTAACCTGTTACCTGCTTTCTGTCTTCTTGTTTTGCTCCCGCCCCTCAGGAAATCCAACAGCTGCAACAGAAACAGCAGAGCTATGTCAGGGAAATTTCTGATCTTCAGGAGACAATAGAGTGGAAAGACAAAAAAATAGGGGTAGGACTTGTCAGCTCCTGCAATGTGTTCAAAGTGACACTGTCGTTTTCCACCTGATCCTGCTTTTGTAAAACCCCATGGATAAAACCCTCCATAGTGCCGTTGCTTGGTGTGGCTGTCCTGTGATGTTGCCAGTGAAGTAGCAAATAGCAAATGTTGTCTTTGGCCAGTACCTTAAAATCCAAGGAAAACCTAGCAGCTGGTCTGCTTTCAAGCCAAGGGTAATTGATTTGCTGTGCTGCACCATTTGCATTTGCCATAGGGGGAAAGGAAGTGCTATTTATAATGCAATTCCATCAGCACTGAGTTTTTGCTTATTCAGATTTTATCTGCAGACTGAGCAGAAACTGGAGTGGGATAAAGAGGTAATGGAGCTATTTGTAGGCTGTTGGGATAAAAGTTTCCCTTGCTTCTCATCCCTTCCCACCACCTCTTATCAAAGCCACATGGAAACCCACTCTGGTTTTCTTTTCCAGCTGAACATTGAAAGGCTTCCTGAATAGAGCAGGAGAAAGAAATCTGGCAGCTTGCCCATGTTTGTGATGCCCAATAATTTGAAGCAGCTTGAAACTGAAAATTGTCTAATTTTTTTTTAATTGTTCTATTTGTACTTATATAGAAATACTGGGAGGGGGGAGTTCAGTAGCAAAACACGCATTTGCACATGGTGCATTCCAGACTAAGGATGACTTAATGGCAGCTTTCAAATTAATGAAAATGTAAAATAAAAACTCCTGAAATCCAGCAGGCCTACTTGCATGCCCTTCTGTTAACACGTGGGAATGGCATGATGTCTTCAGTACGCATGCTAAAGCAATGTGGGTATGGATTAGCTTGTCTAGCAGATAAGAACAAAAAGTGGACCCTCATTTGAAGGATCCCCAGTGAAGAATTGGGCTCTGAATGTCTTTGGCAGGAATTCTTGGTTATTGAAAAAGCTGTGCCTTTCTTGGATTTGAAGTTTTTCTCTCTCTGTATGCAAGCTCAGTCCTTTAATCTGTAAACTCAACCTTTTTCATCTGTGCCCCTTCCATTCCCTGAATATTCTAAATCTGCTCATTGCTGTCTACATTTGCCTTTCATGGCCTTTACTTGTCTCCCTTCCTTTCTTCACATCTCCTCGCCCTCTGTCTGTGTTGGGAACTCAGGCACTAGAGAGGCAGAAAGATTTCTTTGATTCCATAAGGAGTGAGCGGGATGACCTTAGAGACGAAGTGGTTGTGCTGAAGGAGCAACTGAAGGTATGCAAGAGGAATAAAATAAATTTATATTCTTCCGCTGACCCTTTTCCCCCGTACATTTGGGCAGAAAAAATAAGTCTAGCTCAGTAGCAGTAACTCAATTTTCATGTTGCCTATAAATTCCGTTTCAGGGATTTTCTATATCAAGTCCTTTCCCCTACTATTGATCGTGAGTTCTTAGTGTAGACTGGAGTACAAAGAAGTTGTTTTTGTAGGAGACACTTCTCTGAGGAACATCTTATGCAGCAGATTTACGTTTAAAAAAAAAAAAGAACTGGGATCACATGCTTTCTGTCACAATGGCTGAACTGAGAGCTGCAATATCTGTTCTCCTTCCTGACTCCCAGCCACGTTTAATGGAATGATTGAAGCAATTGTTTATTCAGAGTATCTCGGACAAGAGCACTCAACAGTCCTCCCCTTTCCGAGCAGCAGGCTCTAAAGCATTGCTTTTGCTTCCCACAGAAACATGGAATAATCCCAGACTCTGATGTAGCCACCAACGGGGAGACATCAGACATTCTGGATAACGAGGGACACTTGGATTCTTCCCGAACCGTTCCAGGCACCGCTCGGGCATTAAAGGCAGGAGGGGAGGGGATGCTAGGTAAGTGCTGCGCGTCCTCTCAGCCCCTGCTGCCTGTCTGTCCTTCATTCATCCACCTTCGCTTGGACGGGTTGTTCGTGGGGCAGTTAACACCACGCGGCAGGCTCCTTGTCCGGTCACTCCCTGTGCGTTTCCCTGCTCCGTGGTGATCATCGCTCCCAGTCTCCTCCAGGGCAGACTTCACCTCCCCTGCGAGGTGACAAAGGAACACAGATAGGACATTACAGATAAGAAGAAGTCATTCGCATCGCCATTTAAACCCTGAATTGGAAAATTGTCCCAGGATAATCCTACTGCTGCTCAGTGTTTTTCAGTACATACCTTAAATATACAGGAAAAAAAGGCATTTTAATTTTCTCTGAAGAGCTTGTATGTTGGTTCATTGATATCTCCGAGAACTGTGTCTGCTTGAACAACAGTGCCAGGCTCTGCCAAAGCACATCAAAGGATAAATTCTTTGTTCCTGTGCTATTGAACACTTAAAATTAACACTTCTGTGTTTTTACTTGTTACACTGACCCTTAAATTCAAAGGATACAGTTGACGTGGACAGCATTAGGAAGCAGAAATCTGGTTGGCAAAACCTCTTCATGCTTTTATGTGGTGAATTAGAGACCATTAGAGAACTATTGTACTAGTGTAAGGAAAGAAATTAATATTTTTGGTTTGTTGGAATTTTTTTTGTTCTAAATGAACATACTAGTAAATAGCTGCAGGCAGTCAGTTGTTGCAAGTGCAGGTTCTCTTGCTTTGAGCTTTTGGCTGCTTTTTCCTCACTCAGTTTCTGTGTGGAAACAATGTGGAACACCAAAAACCAAGGTAAGGGTGTATTTTTAAATTTAGTATGTTTTCTACATCTCTTAATCCTGTTGGTTTATTTTCAGAATAGGTACAGACTAGACCCAAAAACTAACAACAAACACTATTGTTGTAGTATCTGTTGCTTTTAAATATAAATTGAAGGAAAACTGTTACAACAAAAATAACCTTCAAAAATCCACAGAAGTCCCCATCCCTTTGGGTGGCTGAAATAAGGGGCACAGATTCCCTGAGCTGTGATCTGTGTTGGGAGGTCTGAACAGCCAAACCATTTGCTTGCCAATCAGATTTTACATTCAGTGTCTGTCGTGTGCACTGATGATGCCCATCTGAGATTTTAAAAGCAAAATATTACTGAATAATCCTTCATGATTCTGTTGTAATGGCATCAGACTGCTGCATGGATAGAGGGGTGTCAGGGTTAAAATTGAAGAGAAGCTTGCCGAGGAGAAACAGTCCTTAGAGGTACATCTGCAGGTACTGCTGTTAAATTGCACTGCTTCAACCAGTTGTTCTCCTCTACAAAGCTGTCATTCCCACAGCCAAGAGCACAAATCTCCTTTACAAAAACACAAGCCAGTACCAGAGGCTTCTTGCTTTGAGAGGGTGGTGGTGAGTTTCACTGATCAAACCCCCTGGATCCTTACTAATTCAATCGCTGCTTTGCCTCACAAAATTGGCAAAAGCTGATCTTTTATTAACCTGTTCTTCTCATTCTGTCTTTCGGGTTTTAAGTGGGGAGGTAAGTGCTGTGGTGTGGCCCCCTCAACTTTCTCAATGGTCTTTTAGGCAAAGCCAATGAAGTGGAGATGAAAAATGAGATTTTGGAGGATGTGGGGAAAAGAGAAATCTTGCAGAATACTGAGCGTGAGGAACACAAAGAGGAGTCTGAGGAGGAGGAAGTACGGACATTGCGTGCTGCTGCAAATTCAAAGGCAGAACAAATGGTTGAAGAACGGGATGCCCTGCCAACAGTGATGTTACCAGAGAGTAGGTTTGCAGAGCAAGCCCAAAGCCTCACAGAACCTGTGTCAGGGGGCACTTCTTCAAACAGTGACAGTGACACAGATGGCTTGAGAAAGGTCACAGAGGGCACAGCAGTCCAGCAGCCTGAGAATACAGAGGCTGAACACCATGACTTGAGTGCAAGGACAAATGGGAACGTGGAGCTGGGCTCTCTGCAAGGCTACCAGATTTTTGAGGCTCCTCAGGAAACGTTTTGTGACTCAGGTACGGAGCAGGAACTGGGAGAAGCTGCACCCAGCCAGGAAGAACAAGAGGATCTCGAGACGAGCCGTGCCTTGAGCGATAATGAAATGGATGAAGGATCTGACAGTACAAGTGAGAGCAGTGAGTTGGTTTCTAACCAGGCAGGGCTACCTGAAGGAGCAGTGACAGGCTTGCTTAGGGGAGAGGGAAGTGTGGAGAGTTCCACTCCAGAGGAGCACCAGCACTCAGAAGAAAGTGCTGAAAACAAGGTTGCAAATGCCTTGGAGGAAAAGCTTGTTGACTGCACTGATGGAAGAAGGGATAAAACTGCAGGTGACAGAGCTGAAGAAGATGAAGTTGGGAACGCAGTTCAGGGTCAGCCGAGAGAAACTGAGTCAGTGGGTTTGGAGGGGACAGAGCCATGTGAAAGGGATGTCCCAGCAGAGCCACTTGAAAAGGAAGGTGGAGAACATCAGGCATTCATCCAGCCAGCTTCTTCAGAGGACAGTCCTTCAGCATCCCCGGAGGAACCAAGTACACAAGGTAAAACTGAAGATGAAACTGCTACAGCTGAGAAGGATGGACAGGAGGAAGAACGGATGGAAGAGCTGGAGAAGTGTTCAGGTTCTGCCGAAACAGGCGAGCAAGGTGGGGCATGTGTGGAGGCAGGAGGCTGCATTCCCGAGGGAAAGGGAAGTGAGGTACAGCAGGCACAGCCAGGAACAGTTAACTGTCCCACTAACAGTTTCCTGGCCACTCAGGAAACCCATTTAGACCCGAGCCTTTTAGATGACGAAATTAAGGAGTCAGAATTAGAAACAGGGGATGAGGCTGGGGAGGGACAGGAAAGTAGGACAGAATGGGTAGAAGATTTGAATCTAAAGGTAGAGGTTCAAACAAATCAGTGTAGTGAAGAAAGAGCAGGTGGTACAGAAGGAGAGAAAAATGTTCCTTTAGAGGGTGAAGTGCAGAAGGTGGTTAAACAAGTAGAAGGTGAATCTAAAGAGGAGTCAGGTGTAGGTGTTACTGTAACTACTGAAAACAAGGCCAGTAAAGAAACACTGGAAGAAAATGAGCAAGAGGTAGAGCTTGCAGACCACCCTGGTGGGGAATTTGCTTCCGAGGAAGGTGCAAATAATGCCCTGGCACAGAAGTCTGTGCAGGATGACAACATTAGTGAACAGGTTAAACTGGAGGAAGGTGTAAATCATTCCCTGGCACAGAAATGTGTGCAGGATGAAAACATTAGTGGACAAGTTAAATTGGAGGACCAAGCAGAGGACAGCCTGGAAGATGATGGCGATGCATTTGATTTTGATGAAGAGTCAAATCAAATACTAGAATCTGATGAAAAATATGATGGAGAGAAAGCTGATACACAGGGAGAAGAGAGTGATGGAGCAAATGTTGCTGTTGGAAAAACTGCCCACATGGACAAAGCTGGAGAGGGAACAGACAAAATGGAAACCAAAGATGCGTTGACTAAGGATGAAGTCCTGCAGCATAAAAAAGATGAGCCTGAAGAAATAGGGTGCTTGCAAGGGGAAGCATCAGGGAAAACTGATGAGGAGGCTGATGTGGAGGAAGATGATATCAAAGTATCAGATTCTAGTAAAGCGGGAAAATTACAGGATCAAGATGTTTTGGAACAGGATTTGGAAAGTGCTTTCATTAAGAGGGCTGAAAGCAGGGAGGATTTGCAGGTTGGTAGAAGGAATAAGGGTAGGTCCAGAGATGACTGTACAATCTCCTGAGTTCAGAATCTCACACCTACACGAGTTCCATGCCCTGTGACCAGTCCCAGGACACAAACATGCACTTTGCACAAGACATCAGACCTTGGAATACTCTTAGAGCTTTGTCTTTGTAGGTAACTCAGCATAAAGCATGGATGTGGTGATGATGCAAGTATTAAGTTATTCGCTGTCCTACCCAGCCACAAGAAATCGTGACTGGGTTTGGCTTTGCTGTGTCTCAGGTTGAAAGCTTATCACCTAATGAGGAAGCTTCACAACTTGACTATTCAAACTATTATGCAATTAAAGTACCTCTAGCGTGGATAGCTGCTCCTGGAGAATTGCTATAGGATTTTCTTTTTTTTTATTCTAGCCTAGTTGATCAATATCATGAATGTACATCGGGCCTTTGTGAAGTTATGCACAATTATGCTTACTTGTACTTGTACTTAGATATACAGCAAGTACATTAACTCTTCATGAAGGAACTCAGCAGATCAGCCACAGATGGTGAAACTTCTTTCAGAATGATTAAGGCCTATGAACCAATCTCTTCATTTTTTTAATATGAAGAAAAAAGATCTTTTCATTCCACTTTGTGTGTATTTCTTATATGGTCCAAATATTATATTATATTCCAAAATATAGTTAGATCACTGTGAATCTCCTTAGTCTGAGCACTTTGGAAGAGCAATACACAGTTTGGAGAAAGTGCAACATACAGGTCTTAGTTTGCTGAAAGGAATAAATATATACATGTTTACTTCATCTAGGCACTTTGCACCACAATAGGCCTTTTGCACCATGTCTCACATGGGATTTTTATTTTTTCCAGAGAAAGTGT
>WAAG01042342.1:60245-82468 GCA_013390105.1 Tichodroma muraria | reverse complement strand
TTATTTTTTCCAGAGAAAGTGTCAATACACACTGTAATGTGTGCTTAGGTTTGCTATCAAGTACTGTCTAGATATGAATATATAAAATATCTATTTTTCCAAGAAGATTTTTGTTTAAAATTGCATTTGCTTACTGCATTGTATTTTTTTGCAAACTGATTCCGAAAGAAAGTTTTTATCTCTGAAACAAATCTTATCTCTTCCCTTCTGGAAAGAAGATAACTTTAAGAAGATAACTTTACATGTCTTACTTCTTGCTGGATATCAGACCAAAGACGAATGTTTTTTTGTGTACTAGTCTCCCTGTGCCTTTTGGAAAAGCTGGATTGCTTTGAATTGCTGGCATGAATTAGGCTCTTGGACTCCCTTGCTGTATTTCCTCTTGCATCTCTGCTAGTGCTGGGGAGGAAGAGCATGTTTTGCATATATAAATATTCATTTAAAGCATTAAACAATGAATATCCCAAGGGAATGCAGATCGATGGGGGGGCGGCTATGGAAGGCTGCATTTGTGTTGATGTCACAAAGTTGTCAGAGCACAGACAGACTGCAGCATTTGAAGATGTTTATCAAAATGTACTGCTGTATATAATTTAAATAAACGTATTTTCTACTTTCAAGTACTTGTCCAGAGCACTGTTTCTAAACCTGCACACGGAGTTATTTAAACTTGTATCATTTCAACACCATTTTTCTGCAGCTTTTGTTCAATTTATTGCCTTGTGCTACGTAGCTACAAGAGCCATCTCCCTAGGACTGGGCAGCCTCGGGGTTTGAGCACCTTGAATATGTGATGGCACCTTAACTATAGAGCTCTCACAGGTCTGTAACCCTGTAACTCCTTTCATGTGGCTTCTCTCCAGCTTACAGCAGATCCACCGTGGTTTCTGTAAGTACTGGCAGTTGTTCCTAAGGGTTTACACTAAATGCTAGTCCAAAAAGTCATAGATCTTACAAGCATTTCTTATTAGCATGTAGCAGTGTTAATTTAAAGATTTGGCTCTGCTATACTCTCAACAGTAATATATAGTTTAATGCTAGAAGTGGGTTTTAATTGTTAAATAGACTTAAACAGATCATTAAATGTTCTTGCCAGGCTTCACCTGTACTGTGGATGGATCTATCAGAGTTAAATTAGGCAACATGCCATTATATCCTGTATTTCTTATGAGTTCATTTCCGATTCTAACTAGTTTTTCCACTTCAGAAATCACAGCATCTTTAAGACAATTCCTCTTTAAAGCCAAGTCACAGGAGCAGAAACGCCTCCATTCTTACCTGTCCATGTACCAGCTTTGATCCCACTCCCAGTGTAACTGGGAGCAAGAACATGGAGAGGCAGTGCAGAGTAGCTGGCGCGCCAGAAATCCATCCTGGAATGTTGAAAATGGGTATGTGACCCAAGGATGAAACTTCTGTCTTCCAGAATAACCCCAAATGCTCTCTGGGTTTTCTGGTCATCACCTAGTGGCACATAAATGCAGTAGCCCTGGTTTGTGCTTATCAGAGCTAGCCTGAAATGCTTTCAAAAGCACTATCTCAAGAAACTTGATAAAAAAGGGGAATAAATAGTGAAAAGGTCTTGGTCAATATCTTCTTTACTATAGGGAAGAACAGTCCTCCTGTCCCCCTCAAAATCAGTACTGCAAGCCGGTGTCTTCCAAATCCTGTGCTGTCCCTGGCAGCTCCCCTCTTCTGAGAAAGACAGGGAAGCGTTTTCTCTTCATCCAAAATAAATAGACAGATCTGGAGAAGGAGTATTGCCCAAGCTGCTCTGAGAGCTGGATTCTTGCAGGCTGTCCTGAATAGCTGCTCGGGGCTGGGATTTCATGGGCTGTCTCTCCATCCTCCAAGAGCATTTTACCCCTTTCATTTACATCAGGGTTAGTTACTTCCTGGGCCACACATCATGTAAATCATGCAGGTAAAACCAGCTGCTTCCCATCCCGTGCTCCCCTCCAAGTGGAAAGAGACGCGGAGGATCTGTGGCTGACTAGGGAATGTTTGGTGCCGCTGGAGCAGCACCTGAGTAAGCAATGCCTCGAGTCACCTGCAATGCCAAGGCAATGAGGTCAGTCCCTGGACTTAGAAACTGTGGCAGAAGACACTGGTCAGCACCATGCTCACCCCTCTGTGTCCTACTCCCTCACAGGCCCCATCTCCTCCTCAGTCCTCTGTTAAACTCTGGCATGAAGGCCATGAACTGGTGCAGTGAGTACCCTGGGAATGACCTTTCCAAAGTTAAGTGAGGTGAATGTCACACTCTAATTATTCACGGTAGTATCTTTGTATGTGGAATGAGGGTGATAACTGTTACAGATGAGAATTTTAATCAGCTGCTTCCTGTCCTGATTTAATAGACTGTTCCTTCTTTCCTGCTCACCTGTTCTCAAGGTCCTCAGATTTGCTGGAAAAATATCTCCTAAATGCAAAATTAAGGTGACCCTGCAGAGTAAGTTTTCTGTGTTAATAATGTGGGGGTTTAAGATAAGTGAAACCCAAGAGACCCTCGTCTCTACAGGCAGAAAACTTTTCTATGTGAATGGCAATTTTAGCAAACTAATTTTTTTCCCTGGTCTGGTAAACCCTGCTGTCTGCATGCCCCAGTGGGGTGCACAGATGTCCCTAATGAGGGCAGAGAGAACTGAGGGTGAGATCAAACTCGAAGGTTCACCCCAAAATGCATCCTTTTTGCAGGAATAGGACTTTGGGGAAGACAGTGTGCTTCCCCACTGGAAGCTGGAAGAGATGTCCTTTCTTCAGGCAGGCAGGTTTCACCCCACAGCAATGGTTGTGTTAATGGAAGTTACAACTAAATTATTTTCAGGATCAAAATGTGTTACTTGGCCGTTTTGGACTCAAAAAGTTTGAGCTAATTTTGTAGTGGCCTAAAGGTTTCCTGCTGCACCAGTCCTCACTGTCTTTCCAATCCTTGGAACTCCATTTCCTAATCTTCACTGGCCTGTAAATCCCAACACAATCTCTTTGAGTCAAAGTATCTCCAACCTGTTTGCTGTTCTTGCTTTCTTCATTGACCTTTATTTTTCTTCCATATCTTTCATCTTTTGCAGAATTTCTGTCTTAAGCTTTCTTTCCTTCTCGTATAGATCTGGGAAATTGTTTTATTGTTTTGAAGGGGATTATACTTGGAAATTTTGGTTGTGAGTGGTTTTACAAAAAAAAAAAAGTGCGTTTGGGGATTTTTTTGTTTTTTCTTATCAGTGCTCAGGTGTAACAATGTTGAGTGTGTTACAAATGGATAAAAAAAAAAAAAGAATAGGTCTTCAGGAGGTTCAAAATTAATCCGTAGATCTGCTGAACTGGGATGTCATGCTAAGATCTGTATTGCATCAGAAGCCAAGGTAAAGGTTTTATTCCATGCCCTGGAATGGGACTAGATGGAGGTGTGTATTCCCAGGAGGGGAATGACATACACATTAATGGACTCTACATGTCTGCTGTACAGAGGGACTTCCATTGGGAAACCAGTTTTCACCATGATTTGAGTCAGTACAGACTCTTGATTCCCTTTAAGTGCATGTGCTAAAAAGAAAAAAGGGAGAACAACTGGACTCTGGCCTGTTCAGGAGTTGTCAACAAAGAAGAAATGGTATTTTTAAAGCTCTTCAAAAATACTTAAGTCTGTCTGTCAACAGAATTTATCTGGTAAAAGCCCACCAGGCTCTTATTTGTAATTTACCTTGTTTTCCTGAAGTTTACAAAAAGTTCTTTATCTTGAGTGACCTTTGGATTTTAACCATTTAATCAGCAGGCCAGACCTCAGCTGTGGAGTTGAGCTCTGGACAGCCTGGGCTCTGCGCTGCTGGCAAGGGAGGCCAGCTGACCAAACCTGCCGTGGGACCCAGCTGAGGTCAACAGATCCTCTCCTAATGAGTGTATTTGAATGGGACGTTGCAGTGTACTCCTGCCTGAGGTGTATCTGAACAAACCGAGCTTGTGAATTAATGAGGTCGTTTGGGGAGTAAGAAAATGTGCTTTTGCATTTTGCAGCCCTTAATGGGGAAGGAAAAAAATTAAGTGATTTGGTTGATTACTTTGGAGTTCTTATTTCCAGCTGTCTCATTCTGTAGAGTGCATTTTATTAATGAAGGCTGCACATACCCATGTGCTGATCTGTAGCACTTCCAGGTCGAAATGTAGCACAACAGTTGGTGCAGATTGTCCATTGCCTCTTGATGTTTGACCTGGAGAATTGACTCTGAAGAGAAAACAGAGTTTTACCCGACTGCTGCGTTCGAAATACAAATAATTTGACGGGCAAATGTTTTTCTGGTCTTAATATTGGAGCTAAAATGTCACTGCCATGTAAAAGAAGGGAAGAGTTAAAGTGATTAGCTGTGATTATAGGTGTTTACAGTATTGTCGTTGTGTTAAACTGTCAAGATTTGTGAGATTTTGTGTTGCAGTTGTGCTTGACCCTAGAGTTCTTGCATGCTACCCTAACGTAGAAGATTAGCCTCTTTGCATGCAGCTGGCTGCTGCTACTGCCGGGACAAGCATGTTCTGTGAGAATGCCATAACTGCCCTGGCTGCAGCCCCCTCCCAGCCCCGTCTGGGCCTCGTGTCCTGTGGTACGTGCCCTAACTCCCCCATCGGTAGCCACTAACCTGAGCGTCAGCCCCGTGTCTCAGATGCGCTCCCCGATGCGCCGCTCGCTCAGTCAGCACTGAACTCTCCCTCTTCTCTTCCAGACAGGCTGAAAAAGCTCATTGATGAACGGGAGTCCTTGCTAGACCAGGTAATCACAGGGCGAGTGAAGAACAGTAAAGGATTAAGAAAATGAAGATAGCCCAAACTCAAGGCGTAGAGCAGCAGTGCTGTGGTCTGGTTGCTCTTGCTGAGGACTTGCTGCCTTGCTGCCCACTCTCTTCTTTCTCCAAAACATTCCTTCTGTGTGTGTTAACTCAGGATACGTGGAAGATATGACCCAGTGGGCCTCTTATTTCTGAATAATAATCTTTCAGATTGGCCAAGGGAAAAGCAGGCATGGCTCAGAAATTGTAGAAGCAAATTTTCTTTCCAAGAGTAAGTCCTCCCCTTTGCTGTGTCTGTGGGTAAATGGGCCATTTGGAAAGGTTTGTTGGAGGAATTGCAGATGGGTAAAGAGCAATTAAAGGAATTATTGCTGGTGCCATGGTATTCCATAGTGGCTATAAAGCTTATTCAAAAAACTTCAGCTGGTCAGTTGCCCTGCAGGACACTCTGTGCTTTCACTTATGCCCAATGACCTTGGCCTTGAGACTCGCACGCAACCAAACACAGCTTTGGGAGTTTTTAAGAATGTTTTACATGAATGTGCCCGCAGAAGATTTGTGGCTTTTCTAATAAACCAGTCATCTTTCACTCATTGTTTTGGTCCTGAGCTTGTACATAAGCACTGATGTGTAAAATACCATGAGTCATTTGCCAAAAGAATTTCTAGGATGTTGTTTTGTAACAAAAGATTTTTTGGAATTTGGGTTTAAAAAATACATGATTTGTTTTATAATACTGGAGTGAATTCGAGACACAATTTCCCTTAATGATTTTAATAACTATTTTCTGTCCTTCAGATTAAAAAATTAAAGGGTCAACTGGAAGAAAAGCAAAGGAATGGCAAGGTGGAAAATACACAGTCTGAAGATGAAGTTCTGGAAAATGGGACAGATATGCACATGATTGACCTCCAAAGTGAGCTGTATTTTGATTTTAAGAGAATTTTGTGCCCTGCATGTGAATGAGAAAATGTATCAGTACAATAATAAGCACATGGCTCTGAGTAAGAATGAGCCTTCAGTTCCAAGGGAGCTTTGGCCTGGGAGCAGCCATGCACCTCTACAGAGGTGAGGGAGTTAGGAGCCTTTGGTTAAGATTGCAAATCTCTGTTATTCTATTATAGATCTGTCTCTGTTATAGATTGGAAATCTCTGTTACTGCTCCTCAGCAGAGCTGGGGTGAGTTCAGATTAATTCTGCCTTCAGAGTGGTTGGCAGGGAACAGGCAGGGCTGGGATTGTGCCTCTCCTAAGTTGCGGGCACTTACTGAGAGAACTGCTCTCCCGCTGCCCCACGTAGATCCCTGATGCATGGAAATTTTACAACAGACTTGTTAGAAACTGTTCACACATGTTCTGACATCTCTGATAAACCTGTGGTTCTTTTAGGAGATGCCAACAGACAGATCAGTGATCTCAAATTTAAACTAGCAAAGTCTGAGCAAGAGATAACAGCACTGGAGCAGAATGTAAGTTTTTGGCTTGTTCTGTTTGTTCAGGCACGGTGAGAATACAAAGAGAAAGTGTATTTTTATTCTGATAAATGATAAATGAAATTATGTTTACTGTGATTTTCCCTTAAAATAAGAAACAGGAGTGCTGGAGCATGAGGGCTACTACGACATTTATGTATGGGGAAGAAGAAACATATTATTCCTCTGTACTGAAGGAAGAATGGTCAAAGACAAAAGTACCCGATGATCTCGGCTGAACACTCCCTTATGCCTAGCTGTCAACAGGTTTTAAATGGCTCCCAGCATGTGATGTGGTAGAGATGGACTTTACACACAGCTCTTCCATTTTGATTGTTTGCTCTTGTCCAGGGCACATCAGCAATGCTCTTGCTAAGAGAAATTCAGTCAATGGACTGTATTTTTTGTTGCTGGAAGCATATTAAGTATGGATATGTATAAAAGGTCGGGAGTAAGTTACTGTTGCCAGGCTTCCTTGGTGTTGTTTTTTTCCCTGAGAATATGCCTTTATTTTATCAAAGAGGAGTTAGCATCTCTCTGGTTATTCCTTGACTACTAGTGGAAGAGTAAAACTTCAGAGTAACTTCTTCGTACAGCTTCTAATTCCCAACCTTTGCCTTCTCCTCAGGTAATACGACTGGAAGGCCAGGTAGCCCGATACAAAACTGCTGCTGAAAATGCTGAGCGGGTAGAAGATGAACTGAAGGCAGAAAAACGCAAACTGCAGAGAGAGGTAACTCCACCTGCAAGCTGTCACAGGCCAGCCTGCTCCATGGGGGGGAAACCTGCCTCCCTGGGGTGTTTTAGGGGAGGAACCACCCTTCTAGACACAGCAAGGGATAAGCCTCTAATTTCTTTATTGCTTTAGTTACTCCTTCTAAATGTGCAACCAAATTTTCAGCACTCAAACTGGAGTAAAAGTCACAGCTGTGACCTCCCACTGCCTTTTCACCATTCCTTCCTAACCTGACTTGCTAAAGGGATGTGAGTTGTTCTTTGTGAGCCTGTTTTCCTTGCACTGCCAATCTGTTCAGGCCTGCTTGGGGTGGTGTGACTGTCCACAGACTCTGACCGTGCCTCTCTCTTCAGAGCCTGAATACCTTTATCAGCTTCTCTCTCACGGCCTCCTGAGGTGCTTCTTAGATTTATTTTTTTTCCAGTATTGGCTCCTTGGCTTGTTCTAAATACTCCTTCTGCTTTGCTGCCTATAAATATTGTTCTGTGCAGTCCAGCTCTCTCTCCCTACCCTGATCCCGTGGTGGGTTTTTATAGGAAACTGAGGCTCCGAGTCACAGCTGTGGATAGAGTTCTAGGAACCAGGAACATACAGGCTGAGCAGTGAGACAGGTGTACATCCCCCAGAGCCTCATGCCTCTGGAATTCTGTGATTCTCTGGGAGTCTCCTGTTCCACAGGAGTAACCTCCTCTCCATGCTGACTGCCTCAAGACACACAGTTTTATCAAGTCAAATCCAGACTTGGGAGACCACATTTCTTCTTCACTTGGCTTTCTTTGTTCAACATTCTGGGCTAAAATACCATTCAGGTATAAAATACCCTGGGCTCTTGGCAGTGTGCTTAAACACCTGTGTGTGCGCGTGGCCCGCAAAGCAGTTTAACTCTGCGAAAGGAATTTTCAACTGCTTTATGTTCCAAGTTAAGATGGTCAGTTAGTGTTGGTAACTACAAACCTTGCTTTGCCTTTGGGAAGGGATAACGCGGTGAAAGTTACGGTGTTTTTCTGCTTCCTTCAGCTTCGTTCAGCACTGGATAAAACCGAGGAGCTGGAGGTCAGCAACGGCCACCTGGTGAAGCGGCTGGAGAAGATGAAGGCCAACCGGAGCGCTCTGCTGTCCCAGCAATAGCCACCCCCTCCCACGGGAACCACCACTGCTCGGAACCGGAACGCCGCCGCAGCCGCTTCTGTGTCCCGCTGCCCGGGACGCTTCGTGTCATTGCCTTCTGAGACCAGGCCCCCCAATTCCTGCCCCGTGCCTCCCAGCCGGGGCCTCCCTGCGCAGATCCAAGCCTGCCGCACTACATCCATAGGAGGAGCTGATCCAAGTGGCTGTGCCCGCGGGAGCCCTTCCACGCCGAGCTCTGGGGACATTCGAAGTACAACACATAAGAAGCACATGGAATTCTCCATCCAGAGGGCACAGCAGCCATTTATTGCCGTTTAAAATGGCACTCAAAGAAAACACTTTGACTGGAATTTTGTGTCTTGCTGAAAATTTTAAAACAAACACTGTAAGTTTGGGACTTTTCTCATGACAGTATCTGTAATTTAGTGACTACGGTAGAGTTATTCATAGTAGGTTTTTCATTTACAAATCACTGTGGAACCACAAGCCATTACAAAGCAAAACTCCTTCAGTGGAAACCATGGAAGAAGATGGTCTTGGAAGCAAAAGTGACCTTAAATGACTTTGCCAATAAAACAAATGTGTTTGGAGGGATTTTTGCACCAGTAGAATCGTGAGACTCTTTTATTTCAGGGTAAATAGGCAATAGCTTCATTGAATTTTCAAATTTTATTTGTATTATTTAATCCCTGCTCTTGGAGTTGAAGTAAATGACTTTTAAAGGATGCAAGGTTGCATTAATAAACCAGCATAAGGCCATGTTTTCAGAAATGGTGGGGTTTGCACTTAGATCACTCTCTTTGGTGCATTTAATCAAAGCAAGTGTCATTTGCTTAAACAAATTATGTAATGGGTTTTTTACATCAGAAACTATCTACTGGTCCATGACCTGCTAGGAAACAATGCCGCTGCAAAATACAAGTCTGATTTTTAAAGGAATAACTGATAAGTAAAGAAGCACTTTAGAAAATATTACTGCCTATGGGTTTTCTACAGCTACGGAAGTAGCGAGTTATTTCCTTCTGAGATCACCGCGAAGGTTTTCCACTCCTCACGCAGAACAGCGTAACCAGTGGAGGTGCTGCAGGTGATTCCTGCGTGTGTGAAAGCAGCACACGCCTGGCACTACAGCTCTGGTTTATCGGAACTCATTCTGAATGTACTACTCAAAGGAGAGCCGCAGCCTCCCCAGGGATAAAGCTGCCCGTCCCGCCTCAGCCCTAACAGGAAAGCCAGGCCCTCTGGGATCTGCTCACGCGGTGAAGCAGCGTCTCCCGTCCCACGGGGGCCACCGTGACTGCCTCAAGAGGTTCTACCAAGCCAAATCCAGACCCAGGAGATCACATTTCTTCCTAACTTGGTCTTCAGGCCCTGCGATCCAGGTCTTTCCCCAGCCTCCTCCTCGCGGATGGGAGGTTAGAGTAGGAACCGCTGCTATTTCCAACGCAAGGGGATTGCTGGTCTCTTCCTCGAGCACCTACACAAATTAAATAAACCAAAACCACTGTCTGAATGTGTTCCTCTGGTTTGGCTAGAAAACGACACCCTCGTCTTCATCTCTTCCAAATGCACGAGGAAGTTTAGGAACGAAGTACTGAAATGATTATTTCAGGAAAAGAATGAAGAAGGCTTTTTTTGTGCCCCTGGGGAATTAAGTATCTCCTTGTTGATGAAATGTGGTGAAACATAGGGATGGAAGGAATCTTTTTAAATTAAATTTCCACTCCAGTTAGGGCTTTGGGTTCTTTTTTTTATTTTTTTTTTTTAATTGTTTTTGAGAGGAACATTCAGGTGCAGAGCCAGGTTTCTTGTGGAATACCTCAGAATGGCTGTGGATACCAATTTACAATTTTCTGTGCTTGACTTGTGTAATTTCTGGTGTACAAAGCCTCGGGGGCCTAAAAAACGAGCTAAGGGATTTTCAGAATGCAAACAAACGTGCTGAGTATGACATCTAACCAGTGGTAAGGTGTGTGATTGCCACCAGTCATTTCATTTGTGGCAGCAGTGAAAGCTGCCTCTCCTGGCAAGGTCCAGGAGAAGCAACCCAGCAACCAAGCGTTGGTCCACTTGTGAAAAAATAACACTTTGTTCATCAAAAAGGGATGTGTTTTATCATTTCGAAGTAGATTTCATCTTGCACCCCATAAGCATTAACCTCATGACGGAAATCAGATGTGTATTTCAACCTGGATATGCTCTTAGTAGAAACCTTTGTGTGTGATAAAGTAGGTGAATGTTGAAGCCACATTTCCCCCCCCTCCCCTAACTTTCAGTATGACTTAGCGTTAGAATAAGGGAAGAAAAATAACTGGTTGGTTTACTGCAAACTGTTCTATGTTTTTCTGTGAAGAATGTACATCAACAGGGCTTTGAATGGTGATAATAGCACATGTCCCAGTCCTTTTATTTGAGCTCCAAACGAGAGCACCTCAGTACCCTGAGAGCGGGGCCGAGGTGGCGGCAGCCGGGCGAGGAACAGCTCCTGGGGGAACCGGGATGGGTTTTCCTAGAACTTCAGTTTCAATTTGTTATCTTCTATTTTATTTTTAAATGTTACATGATTTTTATCGTTTGCAAGTGGAATGTTACCCAAAATGTTTTTGGTTTTGTTTCTGGTTTTTGGGGGTTTTTTTTGGTTGGTTTTTGGGTTTGTTTTTTTTTTGCCAATCGCTCTGTTACCAGATGTGAGCGTGGAAAAGGATATTCATTATGAGCAGAACTCGCCAATAAAATGTCACTTGTTTGGGTAGTTTTTATGGAGTGGTGTGTCCATGCTGATGTTACCAGTACAAGTTCTCTTGGAAAATACAGACTTTCAGGGTGATACGGGTGTAACAGCTCATTTTCCTTTTCAACAAGTTCCTGCAGCATCACACAAAACATGGTTGGTAAATGTACAAATCCAGGGGCTTGTGTGACTGAGGGCACTGGTGTGTGACATACCTCCAAATACCAACATTTTTAGTGGCAGGGTGCACATACACCTCCAAATTCTGACATTTTAATGGCCCAGTGCACTTGGGGAGGGGGAGGACAGGGACAGTTCCCCCGTCAGGAGAAATTTGAATGGTGTTCGTAATTGGATTCATTCTCCACTTTTATTTATGGTGAACACCAAGGTAACCCACACAGTAGCTTTCCCTGGGAGAATCCTTCACATCACGAAGACTCCTTCACAACAGGAGGCAGCTTGATTCATCAAAAATATGTTTAGTATTTGTCCTCTTGCCCTGATGTGTTGCCACTTACATGAAAAGAGACTAAAAGCAGGAGGGCAGTGCTTGCCTTGGCTTTAGATGCTCTAAACCATCATATGTCTCTGAAGGTTAATTTTAGGCAACTGAGTAATGTTTTACACACTTCATTATGACCTTTACACATATGCGTTTAAAGGAAGAAGCAGAGCCCCTTGCACAAGTAACATGTACCTGTGTGGCAGGTAGGTTTGTCTCTGCTCCTGTAACGCGCTCCTTCAGGCTGAAAACTTTGAGGTAAGTTTTAATGCGTGCCAGGGGAGGTTTCAGCTGGATATTAGGAAAAGTTCTTCCCCCGAAGGGTGGCTGAGCACCGAACAGGCTCCCCAGCGAATGGACACAGCCCCAAAGCTGAGTGCAAGGAGCTGGCAGAGTATGGACAATGCTCTCAGGCTCTGACTGGGATTGTTGGGGTATCCTATGCAGGGCCGGGGATTGGACTCCATGATCCTCGTGGGTCCCCTGCAGCTCCGGATAATTCTGTGATTCTGCAGTAGCCGTAGGAGGGCTGCTGCGCTGCCTCCCAGCCGGCTGCGCTTTGGTCTCAGTGCTCGGCGGCGGGAGAGCCGTGAGGGCAGAGAAGGGACCGTGAGGGGAGAGCCGCGAGGGCAGAGAAGGGACCGTGAGGGGAGAGCCGTGCGGATAGAGAAGGGACCGTGAGGGGAGAGCCGTGCGGATAGAGAAGGGACCGTGAGGGGAGAGCCGTGCGGATAGAGAAGGGACCGTGAGGGGAAAGCCGTGCGGGCAGAGAAGGGACCGTGAGGGGAGAGCCGTGCGGGCAGAGAAGGGACCGTGAGTGGAGTGAAGGAACCGTGAAGGGAGAGCCGTGAGAGGACACAACAGTACTACTCCTCAGGGAATATGGCGGAAGCAGCTCTGAGGGTACACAGCGGCTCCGCCTCCGAGGGAAGGGGGGAGCAGGTGCACGCGGCGAGAGCGGGCTCCGCGCTGGCCAATCAGGCGTCGCAGCGCTGCGCGCCGCAGCCAATGAGCGCCACGGGCTTTGGGCGCGTGTGCGGCGGGGCCGTGAGGCGCGGTTCGTGCGGTAACGGGAGCGGGCCCGGGTGTTCCGTGCGGGTGGCGGGATCGCGCTCATCGGTGAGCTGAGTGCCCTGGAGCTGCGGTGAGACGCCGTTCTCCTACCTGAGGGTTCCCCCTGGGCGAGCGGGAGCACCGGGCTGCCCACGCGGCTCCCCTGCCCTCAGCCGGCGCTGCGGCGGGGACGNAACGGGAGCGGGCTTGGGCGGTTCGTGCGGTCGGTAACGGGAGCGGGCCCGGGCGGTCCGGGGGGTCGGTAACGGGAGGGGGCCCGGGTGTTCCGGGCGGGCGGTAACGGGAGCGGGCTGGGGCGGTGCGTGCGGTCGGTAACGGGAGCGGGCCCGGGCGGTCCGGGCGGGCGGTAACGGGAGCGGGCCCGGGTGTTCCGTGCGGGTGGCGGGATCGCGCTCATCGGTGAGCTGAGTGCCCTGGAGCTGCGGTGAGACGCCGTTCTCCTACCTGAGGGTTCCCCCTGGGCGAGCGGGAGCACCGGGCTGCCCACGCGGCTCCCCTGCCCTCAGCCGGCGCTGCGGCGGGGACGGGCTCGGCTGTGGTTCGGTGTTCGGTTGTGTCACTAGCAGCGACAAGAGGGTTATTGTACTTTATCTGGGGCGTGGAGGTGTTTTGGTTCTTGTTCTCAAGGGAAAAGTGAGGGGAAAATTACTTTTCTGTGGTAATAATGTTGTGGTTTCTGTACGCCGTCTTTGGCAGGGTTCGGCTTTTTAATTCCATGGGGTTGCTCAAAGCTTCAGTAAGGGGGCAAAGGTAAAGTTAATGTAGTAAAAAAGGACAACGTTTTTGAGGCAAAAATAACTGTAGAAGTGTATAATTAAACGATGGAAGTGTTCGAGACCGGGTTGGATGGGACTTGGAGCAATCTGGGATAGTGGAAGGCTTGAATATTTGAACATTTGAATATTAATCCTTAGTGCCTCCCCCCGGGGGAAGAGCTGTCCGAGACAGTGACTAAAATTGGGATATGCCATTTAAGTAGTTTGGAAAGCAGACATAGCTGAGAAATATGGCTGATGTTTTTATCTATTCCTTTATTTGTTAGAAGCTTCTGAGGGAAGGCAGAGAAGAATTGACAATATTCCTAAGTAACAAGCTTCACAAAGAGCATCTTCCATCCCTATGAACTTTCTCTCTGCTTTTTGTTGGTGTTTGTTACAAAACTGGGTTTGCTGCAAGTTCAGAGCAGGTGTATTGCTTTAGTCTGGTGAATTGTCCAGCTTCCTTCTATTGCTAAATGACCTTCCTGTATTCCTTTACAGCTTTCTGGTCGTAAAGATTCTCAGGTTTTCTTTGTCCCCAGTAACGGTTTCTTCTTGCTTCCCCAGAATTAAGAAGCATATGCTTTAATTTCTCCCTTGTCCAACACCCAAGGGTTTTTTTTTAGTTTTTGGGAGGCACAGAGCTCAAAGCTCACCTCTTCATTAATACAAGTAACCTTTATTTGAACGTTTTGTGCAGTGTATGATGTGAACAGCTCGCTGCTTATCAACAGGGATTCCACCAATTCAGAAATGAGCTCTTGGGATTTCTTTAGGAACATGCTGTAAAACTCCTACCTGCTCTAGCAGCACGCAGTAGGTGAAAATAGGATGGCTAATTTAATGTTGGGATTTTTTTGTCCTTTTGTATACCATGGAGCATTTTGAACTTCTCTTGATTTTTATTAAGGCGGGAAGAGTGAAAACAGTGACTTAGAGAGGTTGCAGTGGAAGGGAGCTGTGTGTAGTCCTGAGGAGGAGGAGGAAGGAAGAGAGCGTGTTGGCGCCATGGAAGTGGAAAAGAGCAGCAAAAGGAGCTGCTTCACTCAGACCTCCTGTTTGGGTGAAGATTTAGGTGAAGACTCGCAGCTGGAGTACCTCAGTGCTCACGAGGAGTATGAGGAGGATAAGAACAACTGGAGTGAGCTCTCTGAGCAGGGGGAGGCTGGAGAGGTGAAGGACATGCCACTGGTTGGTGACAAGGTGCCACCCCAAATCACGGCAGGGGAGGAAGAGTCTAGAAAGAGCGAAAGAGCCACCCACAGCGTGGCAGTGGAGCCAGACATTCCTTTCCTGCCACCCAGGGAAAAGGCCCGGCTCTGCAAGCATGCGGAGCCCTCCTATTTCAGCAGCTGTGAAAAACCTGCGGTGTGCCCACGTGATACCAGCAGCACCGACAGCACTGCAGAGGATGCTGGCACCCAGTTCCCGGTCCCTGAAATCCCCCTGAGCAGGAATCCTGTTGCTGGCATGGAAGCTGCAGACAAATCCTCTGGTGGGAGCCCCAGTGCTGTGGAGTCGGAGCGTGGTGAAGCCCTGAGGAGCGCTCCTGGTGTCCCTGCAGCTGTGCAGGCTGTGGATACCGGCTCGGATTCCAGAGCTGGCTCCCCAGTGAGCAGAAGCAGCAGTGGCCAGGTCTGGCTCTGCTCCAGGGCAGTGAACACAGAGGTAACCATGATGAACAAAACTCGGCCCATGAGGTGGCTGCCTCAGAGCTCCGTGGACGCTGCTTCCAACACAGAATGGTCCTTCAGAGCTCGCAGCTCACACATGCAGGTAACTGGCACAAAACAAGAAGGGCCACCAAACCAGTTTGATAGAACTTTTTTTAATCTTAAGTTGTCTGCATGGATCTGTAATCTAATCTGTAACTTTTTTGTTTGTTTGTTTTTGGGAAAGCAGGAATCAAAAGATTATCTGTGTATCTGTGACTGGAAGACAGGCACCGACAGGTGGGTCAGGAGTTGTTCTTGGTTTTGGAATTTGAGCTTCTGGGTGAGAGTTTTTTTTCATGATTGAAAGGTTGTCTGTGGCTTGGCAAAACTGATGGTATTAAAAGCTTGCTGGGCAGCAGTTTCTGCAGGGACCTGGACAGGTGAGAAGAGTGAGCTGAAGACTTCCTGAAGTTGAACAAAGACCAAAGCAGCCCTTCCAACCTAAACTATTCCATGGCTGTGGAAACAAAACAAGTGCATTTGCAGATCCACAGCGTTGCTAAGTTTCTTCTTGTTCTTAAGACTTCACTTTTTGGATAGAAATTACGTGGTGCTTGTGCAGTTCCCCCCTCTAAGGTAGAACTGACTGTAATGCTATAATCATTATTGTGGGCCAAATAGGATTTTCCTTGAATCGTACCAGAAGTAGCTTCTGGCAAGTTCCTTGCTTCAGAAGAAAACACCACGAACATAAACAAACTATGGGAGCCCTGGAATAAATATTCTTTTATTGTTATTATTATTTTAAAGGCCAGAACATCCCAACAGGCAAACTGGGAAGAGTTCTGCATCAGGCTGCTGTCACAACGTCCTGCAGAGAGCGGCTGAAGCAGAGCTGCAGCTCCTGGCCATCCATTATGAGATGTGCTACCAGCACTGCTTGAAGGTTTATGAGCTGGCTTTGGAGGAAAACACCTATTTTGGGAGGCACGTGCTTTAATGTCCTTTAAAATAAAATGGATAACTGGTTATCAGGCAAAAATTGCTAAATGGTATTGGTAGATTATAAACACTCCTAGAAGCTATGCATATAAGTGGTGGTGTCCAGAGGACCCCCAAGTCTTATTTCCAGCCTTAATTTTTTTTTTTTTTGGTAGCATTTACAGTCCCAGAATCCTGCTTTTTTACCAGAAATAAACCCCAGGTGATGCACAATACAGTGGTTAATTCATGTTTCGATATAACATAGAGGAATCTTTAAACCCTGTAAAATCTCTGGGCATCTCCAGAAGCTGTAAAATCAATGAAATGTCTAGGTTTATCTTGCTTTCTTACCCATATTTTAATAGATGTGAGGAGAAGACTGAGTTATATTCATCTCTCCTGTTGGTTTTGGATGCGCTGGACAATAATTACAGCAATATGAGAATGGAAATAAACATGGGCATACCTTTAAATGAACTCCCACCACTGTCAGTTGAGCTGAAGTTTTCCCCAATCTCTTCCTTTTACGTCCCCTCCAAGGTAATTTCTTAGCTGTTTTATGTTTTTAATATAAATTGTTTGATAGTTAAGATAATTGCGGGTAATCTTTCTCCTTTTTTTGACAGTTTTTCAGAAAGAGTCTTTACTCTGAGTAAGTAGTTTTCATTTGTTGTTGTACTTACTAAGTTAAATGAGGAATGAGTTTATAAGATGTTAAACCTATAATTTCTTTATTTCAGGATGCATCTTGTTGTTTCAGGCTGTTTAGTTGAGAGATCAGCATTGCCCTGTGGGTACAATGATTTTATTTTAAGGGCATTTTTCCTCTGTGATGTTCTAGTATGCAAACCAGGGAGGGTCTTTACTATCTTTATAGTAAGTTTTCAATTTATAGGTCATTTTCCTGGTTCCCTGCTTTCACTACCAAATATCTTTGTCT
Source organism: Tichodroma muraria (assembly GCA_013390105.1). Classification (NCBI taxonomy): domain Eukaryota; kingdom Metazoa; phylum Chordata; class Aves; order Passeriformes; family Sittidae; genus Tichodroma; species Tichodroma muraria. The sequence goes on along the minus strand of WAAG01042342.1, from coordinate 65,711 downwards.
CCAGTTAAAATGGCATCTGTCTTAAAACCAAGCAAGAAGAAAACCCCTGAAAAATTCCACACCACAAAAACCCAAAAAGACTTTGCTGCCAGCTGAGATAATATTAAGCATGTAGATAATATTAAGATATATTATAAAGCTGTTTTGCTAAGATTATCATTCAGATATGAAGAATGATAGAAAAATAACTTCATATTTCAGGCAGGTACATTATAAAACATATTCAGGAACCACATCCAGTGACTTTCTGTAAGTGGAGATGAAAACAAATTTGGCAGTAAGATTTTACTGATTTGGGTCAGCTGCTAGAGACTGTTTGAAATTTCCTGTTAAGCATGAGTGAAGTTAATCAAGAAAAAGTAAGGGCAATTATTTGGTTTTGTAAATAATTACTAAAAGTTGCACAGGTATTTCACATTGTAAGGAATACATCTGAACATCACACAGAAAACTATTAAGATCTAATGAAAAAAGCCAAGATTTATTAAGTGTGTTTATTTTACTGTGAGCTTCTGGAAATAATTAAATTACTGTAGAACTTAAAATTGTTGTCCCATATTTTGTATGAAGTTCTCGGATGTGTTTTAGTGATCTTTCAGGTGAAGGGAAAGCTGACTTTGAAGAGCCAAAACGGCAAGGAAGGGGGATTTCTGTCAATCTGGTAGGGAATTCTTCACTCCTGGGTTTTGGAGATGGTAATGTTGAGAAGTATTTTCTCCTTTTAGGTACCTCCAGAAGTGATCAGAGTCTTCAGGGCTCTCAGCCCGGGATCCTCTGTCACTAATTGCAAATGCAGCTCATGTGTTCACAATTTTAATTGCCTTTTCAAAATAAAATAACTTGGGGGTTCTTGAGGATGACTAGCAGATTAACTTCTTTAAATTCACTGCTTCATGGGCTGATATTCTGAAAAATAACTTACAGTCATGTGGGAGTGCTGTGATAGAACTGAAATGTGTTTGTAGGACAAGTTGCAGACTGATGGTGATCAGCCAGGTGACTCTACTTCCCCTGAGACATGGGAAGAACAGCCTAAAGATCAGGCTCCAGAACGTGGTGAGTGATCTGCTCCTAATAAAAATAATCCTTTATTTGTGAGCTAAGTTTTCAGGGGAGGAGAGAAACCCTGTGTAAAACACATATATGGTAACACAGCTGCCCTTTCTGTGAATGTTTTATCTATCAGCTATCAAAATTTTTTGATAAGTCATAATATCATAATAGTGCTAGATTATTACCTATATCTTAAAAAAAAAAAAAAATTCTACTTAAATTAGAATTCCAGACTAGTAATGTCACCTCCTTTAAATGTAGTACCAAGAGATGAGAGTAGCTGAAATCCTTTTCAACACTGCAATTTGATATTCACTTATGTAGCACACCATGGTTTGAATTTTAACACTTGCATTTTATCCCAACTGCCAATGCTGTGTAAAAAATGAAGAAGGGAGTGAGTACTGGTTTGATGCTAAGGAAGACTTGTCAGTGGCAGATATTTCAGTAATGTGCAGAGAAACAAAAAAGCAGCAAGGAAAACAAGACTCAATTGACTCAAGAGGTAAAGTTGTGTGCTTTAAACTGATAAAATAAATAATGGTGTTTATTATTGGAGGTCCTCTGTTCCTTCTCGAAGCATAAGTAAACTTGGAAAAAATGCCAGCTGGGTTTTCAGATTTATTTTCTCATTCTCTAGCAGTGAATCCTTGTACTCAGCTGTTTCCATCTGCAAAAAACTTCACCTACAGTGCTTGAACTCAAATTAGTAAATGCCCAGCCAATCACATAGATGGAAATCTTTCATTTTTTTCTCCTCCTCCTTCTTTTTGTGCTTCCTTCACATGCTGGACTCTTGAGAGTGAGATAAAAATGGTTTGGTTTGGAGATCTGTGTCACAGTGATGGGTGTGGTGAGAAGTCCCTGGGTCTGAAGGCAGAGAGCTTGGGGATTCTCTGTACCAGCCTTCAGCACTGGTACTGTTACTTCAGAGCTGTGTTTCCTCTGCCTCCTAAAATCGCAGGAAGCACTCAAGGAGAAGGTGCTCCACAAACTGAACTTCTCAGGACACTCATTTTCTGTTAGAAGATTGCCTTCTTTCCCTTAGTTTCTTCTAAGGTTTTCTCTTTAGGCTTTTACAATCCACAAAGAAGTTGCCAGCTCAAGAACAGTTAGTAACTCTTTGCATTCTTACATTTATTATTAGAAGTGAAGACAGTGGGGAGTGGGAATGAACATTCTTCTGTTCACGTTGGTGCCCCAAAACCTTCAGTGCCTGAGGTAGGTCTGTTCTTAATTTGTAGAAGGAATGTCTTGCCTCTTTAAGGCTTCTTTCATACTCCATATTTACTACCAAGTGCCCTGATTTGAAATCACCTACTCAAGAGTTGGCACATTCTTTACTTGGAGATAAAAGGTAAGTAATTGTTACTAACGCTCCGTTGTGTGGCAGACAAAGAGCCTTAAATCTTCTTGTCTTGTAACATTTAATAGACAGAAAAATGTTTTAGGATAGGAAAATACATTACATATTGGTAATAAATTTCTGGCATGTGGCAGAAGAGTGAAAGCACTATTCTTTTGCCCCTGCATCAAACTATGACACTCCAGCTGTTTTTCCTTAATCCCAGGACAATTTGGAATTTACCCATTTGTACTAGATTTTTTTGTCTTGTGACACCTATCTTTTTAATGTAAATGTCATGTGGTTTTATACAGGAAAGATTTTGGGGTAATGGATGGGAAAGAAACTCTTGGATTTTCTAGCATAAATCTAAGAAACCTCTGTATACAAACAGTGTTTTGTATTGGCTCAGCTTGGTCCTTGGAGAGTAAAGGGCAAATCAGTTAATTGCTGGTGCTGCTCTCATAAACCACACAGATTTGCTGTCTTTGGGGATTTCCTTTTAAAGATGCTGGTCCTTTGGTGGAAATGGTAATTGGATCTAATTTAAAGTAGCAGGAATAAGATGATCTTTAAGGTGCCTTCCAACCCAAGCCATTCTGTAGGTTTAGGATTTTATATTTATTCACAGGAAAGAGATGTTGTATTACCTGTACCACGCTTAACCCATGCATTTTTTCCTTGTTTTGATGCAATTCTAGGATCCTGGGGAAAATTCCCTGCAGAAAACTTCCACTTACTCCTCTGTTGGCCCATCTGGTATCTTTGTTTCTCCTTACGCACTGAACTTGAGCAGCTTTACGAAGTTAGTAAAGAGACTTCAAAAAAGGCATCCAGAGTTTAGCAGGTGAGATATCTGGGTTTCTTTTCAGCCCTGATTTGTAATGGAGCCAATATCCATTTAACTTTAATTAACTTTAATTTAATTTAATTTAATAGCTAGATATGTAGCACAGAATGTGACGTTGACAGTTACTTCTTTAATTCCCGCAGAGATGAAATTGTGGAGGCGGTGCAGGAGGTGAGGAAAATCAACAAAGGTGTCCTGAGTGGCTTGGCCATCAGTTCTATTGAGGAAAAGACCTCTGCCATTCTGAGGAGATCAGTGCACTGTTCCCAGCAGGAGAAGCACTGAAAAAGGTGATTATTCCAGCCTACGGGGGAATAAACCCCACGTGAGTTTGTGTAGCTCTACAGCCTGACTAGATTAATCGAGCCTAAAGCCCTGCAGGAGGTGCCAGGGTGAATCCACTGGAGCAGTGTTTTATAAGGATACTGGGAGCTGTAAAACAGGTTGCACTGTGTGAAACTTGGTGTACTGGTGGTTAATTACTGGACTGCTTCGCTGGAGAGCTTTGTGGAGGGCACTGTCACACACGTTCGGTGCGAAGCTGACACCTAACGGCCAGGCCTTGTGTAGCCTCTCGTAAAGAAGTGGCTCAGTTCCGGATCAGAACGCCGATGGTTTCTGTCTGGTGTCTGGGGGCAGCTCTGGGCTGCAAACCCGACAGAATCAGATTGTGTCGTGTAGTTTTCTCACAGTGATCCCTTCGCACCATCGCGTGGCGCTGCGGGAAGCCGCAGCAAGCTGAACGTGCTGAAACCACGGCCCAGAATTCCAGGGGCGTGTCTGTCCGTCCTTGTTTTGGTCTCCTACTCAGCTTGGTGCTCTGCTTGCTTTGGGTACCTCCTAGCAGTGCCACTCACTACCAGGTTTCCTGCAAAAAGGGAAAGTCTTCCTATTAAACTCCTGTCTGACTTTAACACAACTGCAGATAGGGACAGAAACTCATCCCCAAAACATTAAAATCTTATGTTTGGAAGCATTTTCAGTCAGGTTTTAACAGCCTTGAAATGTGTTTCCTCGTGGAGTGATTATTTGGTTTTTCAGTGGTGCGTGGGCTCTGCAGTCCTAATTGTTCCTATTACAGTATTTTTTCCATGTTTTGTGTGGGAGATGATGACTAATAATTTTTATTTTCATCATGAGGGAGGTCTGAAATGGCCAAGTCATTAGTAAATAATGGGGAGAAGAAGAATCCCCATTTTCCATAGAGAGGAACAAGTCGTAATACATTGAAGAGAAGGTGATTCTGCTCACAGCTCACCTATACTCAGTCTCTTTGTTGGACTTTGTTCTAGATCCTGCTTTCAATTGCTGCTGGAAAGAGCAGTATCTCGTTTTCTGTCAATAAAGGTTAAAATTTGTTCTTCAGAAAAGCTGGGCCAATGCTGTGCTGTTTCCTGCTGCTCGCTGTCCCCGTGCTGGAGCCGCTGTCGGAGCCGTGGCTTTGCCCTTGGTCCCGATGCTGGGGGGGGGGCCTCAGCTTTGGTGTCTCCTGCTCTGTCAAGATGGAAGCAGTCCCAGGCTTTGCCCTTCCACGTCATTACCGGCTGCTGTTGCTGTTCCTGTTCCCGGGCCATGGCTCTGTAATTAGGCAGGTGATAATAGTTCAGGAGAACTGGCTCTCTGGCCTGTGAGCTGTTCTGTTCCTCCTGGCAAAGCAGAAGTGTGCACGACGTGAAAAACTCGAGTTAGCACACTCTGGTGTTCCTTCACATTACCTATTTTGTCGATCTTCTCCCCTCGAAAGGGAGAATTGCCTTCCAGCGTGAGAGAAGCGATGTGTGGGCCGGTGACCTCGCTGCCGGCAGAGCCCTCCCCTGCTCCCAGGGGCTCCTCCTGATCCCGGAGCACCTGAGGAGCCCAGGCAGGCTCTGCTGCTCGGGAACGGGCTGCAGGTGGAGCTGTAGGAGCTCAGGAGCGACGTTACACTCGAATAGAAAATAAAGAGGAAACCACGAAACATTTCTCCTTAAAATGTGTACGTCGAACACTAGAAAGGGGGGAGGCAGGGTTTTTGAGCTAGGGCGCAATCCCCTCGCTGGCGGTGGGAGAGGAGTTAAAGAAATCTCGTGGGGGAGCAGGACTGCTCCGTGCCTTCCTGCGGAACCGCTCGCTCCCTTTGCCGCGGCTCTGGGCCGCGATGGGGAGAGGGCGATAAGGAGAGCCTGGCCTCCCTCCCACTGCCCCCAGAGCCGCGGTTCCCCCTCCTCCACCCCGCGCT
>WAAG01042342.1:38204-49589 GCA_013390105.1 Tichodroma muraria | reverse complement strand
CCTCTCCTCCTTCCCCTCCTCCTTCTCCTCTTGCTACTTTGCTTCAGCATGTCAAACCCTCCCACCTGGGAGCTGTGCTCCTGGCTGGTATCAGCTAGGCAGAGCTTGAGATTTTGATAAACTCAGTTTTATTATTGCAACAGTGAGGGTTTAATGCTCTTCAGCTTCTCTTGGCTCAGTAACTCCCATGGTTTTATCTCAAGTCAGGCCAAAGTGGCTGCTGCCATCAGAGGCAGCATGGGAGCCCTGCACCCATCCAGGAACATCATCCAAAGCTCTGGGGGCCCTTCCCACCCACCAACAGGCCCTGACTTCCCACCCATTGCCATAGGATGCTGGTACCTAAGTGCTCTGAGGATTTTGGAGGCTGCAGAGGGATGGTGTCCCATGGTGATGTCCCTTGGCACTAAATAAGCAGCTCAATTCTGTTGTGTTAAAAAAATCAGATAAAAATAAAGCACAGAGTTATTCACACGTAGCAAAAAATAGATCTGGTATGTGGTGCCTGCCTGCAATGCACTCCAGGAGCTGCAAAGGCACTAGCTGGCACTTTGGGACCAAGGGAAAGCTGTTTTTTATAGCCAGGCTCACTAAATCATTCCCCCAAAGGATTTTTTTTCCCTTCCCTTTGTAGCATCACTGTCCTTTCCCTTTCCCCTCATCAGCAACGTTGCACTGATTGTGCAGGAGGCTGTAAGCAGCACCTTATTCTTCCCTGTTTTTAAAGCAGTTGCAGGGACATGTTCCCAGGAGGGAGTTCAATCAGCACTGTGCAGCCAGGGATGGATTTGAGGGATTTCCCTGTGTCTGTCCCTGTGCTCCATCAGAGGCGGATATTTGTTCCCAAGTGTGGCCCTGTGCGGGTCATTTCTCAGGGCTCAGCAGCAGGGTTCTCTTACTCCCCAGCTTCCCCCACACCCTTACTTGTTTTTTAAGCCCAGAATGTGGACGTTTGAAGTCCGAAGGCGTTTCGGGCGATCAGCAGGGAATAAATCCACATCCTTACTAACTCACGAGTTCCCGGCATGCCTGGAATGACTGACTTACCAGCGCCAGGCGCTTGGGGGGGGTGCAGGGTCCCGGGGGGTGCGAGGAGGGAGATCAGCCTGGGAGAGGGAGGTTTTGAAGGGCTGGGGTTGCTGTGTGCTTTGGCAGGAGCCTCTGTGTGAGGCCGGGGGGCTGCGGTGGTGATGGCAGCACAGCAGAGCCTGACGGCCGCGGCGTGTCTTGCAGCCCAGCACTTCATCGCGGCCACGGCGTGCCAGGAGGCCGACTACGGCTGGATGATCCGGCACTACTGCCTCAAGCAGTTCCAGCTCAGCATGGAGGGCATCGGCCAGCGCCTCTGGTGCGACTGGGACGAGACCGTGGGGTAAGCGAGCTCCCTCCCTCTGCCCCGCCCGGCTCCCGGCTGGGAGCTGGCGCTGCAAGGGGGGCAGCGCCCGGGTCGGGTTCGTGGGGAGCGCCCGGACTGCACCCAGCCCGGCGCTGTCCCTGCCGGGCCCTGAGGGGCTTCTCCAGCCCCGTCACGCCTGGCGGGCTCGGAGGGGAGAGCAGTGGGTGCTGTCTGCCCGGACTTGGGCGAGTTTTTGTCCGCTGTGTGCGCTGGATGAGGTGGGTTGGGAGCTGCCAGAACAGCCAGGCCTGGAGGGTGTTGATCCTTGGCCAACCACTGGCCGCAGCACCTCGGGGTGTATCAGGGGGGTCGGCGCTGCCCTGCTTAACCTCTTGGTTAGTGATGTGGGTGATGGGACCGAGTGTAACCCCAGCACCGCTGGTGACACCAAACCGGGAAGGGTGGGTGACACACCAGAGGGTTCTGCTGCTGTCCACAGGGACCTCAGCAAGCTGGGAACCTCCTGAAGTTCAGCAAGGGGAAGGGCAAAATCCTGCACCTGAGGAGGAACAGCCCCAGGCACCAGGACGCGCTGGGGCTGCCCGGAGAGAAACCAGGAAGGGACCTGGGGGTTTTGGTGGGCACCAGGTTGAACATGAGCCAGGAAAGTGGCCTGGTGGGAAAGCATGGGCAAACTGAGGCAAGGGAGGTCCCCTCTGGACCCTAGGAAATGTGTTTTCACTGTGAAGGTGGCCAAACAGTGGCACACATCTCCCAGGGAGGATGTGGAATCTCCATCCTTGGGGGTACTAAAAAGACAGCTGAACATGGTCATGAGCAACCAGCTGTAGGTGGCCCTGCTTGAGCAGGGGCGTTTGGACAAGGTGAAGTGGATCTCCAGAGGTCATCTCCAGCCTCAGCCATTCTGGGATTAAAGGGGTTTTCAAGGAGCCCAGCCTCAGCAGAGTTTGGAAGTCAGGGTCATGCTCCACTACACAGCAGTGGAGCTCCGGTAGGAGAAGACCATGGCTCTGCTGTGTGCCAGAAATTGATGAGTTAATGAAGAGGCAGACTGGGATCCCCATCACGGGGGCTTCTGGTGCCTCACAGCTTGATGGACATATTTTCTGTGAGATTTTTAATTTTTTTCTCAGCACTCTGGTTCTCCAGACAGTTCTAAACACCCTAACTCAGCGTGAAAACCCCGTAACCCACCGAGGTGTCCTCAAACCCTTGCTGTGAGAAACTCCCAAACTGTCCCACTGGAGCTGCTGGCTCAGCCCCTGCTTCCAGAAGTTGTGTGTTGATTTTTCCAAGCAACTAGAGGGAGAGGCTGGAATGGTATGGCAATGGCAGCTGCCTGCTAAGCCTCCTGTTTGTAATCAGTGTCAGGGAGTCAGCCGTGATTTACGACTTGGGAGCAGTGGAGATGCAGCCTTGCTTCCCTGGTGGAATGCTTGGGAACATCTCTGTGGGATAAGGAGGGTGGGAAGGGAACCCTGCTCGGTGCAGCCCCACCAGGGAGACAGGGGATGTCACATATGGGGGAATGTGCTGCTCTGTGGGGGTTTGTTGGATTTTTTGGGGGGAATTCGCTTTGGGTTTGGTTTTATTTCTATTGCAAACAGTGCTTTCTTTGGATTAGCTCTTTCCTATTTATAATCAGCACAGCTGAATCTTTTGGTACCACCATGATGTACATCTGCTGAGATGGTTTTGATTGAAGTTGAAAGACTGCTCAGGGGTGGCTGTGTGTTGTTGTGAGGGCTTGAGAGAACAACTCCCCTCTTTCCCCCTTCAGCTGATTTTCCATGTTGTGCTTTTCCATGGCCTTTTCCTGGGAAAATAAAGCAGCGGAACAAAAATGAGCTCATGTGACACCAGTGGGGATGGGGGTCAGCTGGAAACAGGGAGCAGGTGATGCTGTGTGCCATGAGTGTTCTCACACAAAAATTAAGAGGTTTTGTGAGATTTTTGTGATTTCCTGCTTCATGGCCCTTTCTTCTGGGTGAAATTAAAACCTACACACGTTATGTGTTTCCATCTTTTGGTCCAAGGTTGGACTCCCAAGATCTTGGAGGTCTTTTCCAACCTTAATGATTCGATGATTCTGTTCTGTGATTCTGTACACACTGTTGGGTTTTCCTTGCGCTCGATCCGTGACAGAATGGAGGGGAAGAAAAGAGAGCTGGAAGACTGTGGGAGGTTTCTGGTTTTGAGAAGCCTCATCTGGTGCTCAGAAATGCCCAGGGCAGGTTGCTGATGTTGTTCCAGCCCTCACCATCTCGTTCTTTATCTCACATGTCCTGTTTTGTCTCCTAAACAGCTTCAGCTGAACTCGTTACCCTTGAGGCACTTGGAGGAAATGTTGATAAGCTTGCAGGGTTTAATTTGATTGCTTGAGTCCATTTGCTCTGTGCACGGCCCACTGTTATTTGAGAGATGACATTCCTCTGATCCTCTTGTGCCCTCAGGACACTGGAAAAACTGGGTAGAGACAGTTCAGTTACTGCAGTAAATCAGCTGCAAGGATATGGGGCTTGGGTGGGCTCAACACTTTGCTCCCTGGGTGTGGGTGGGAATCGCCATCCCCTTTTTGGGGAAAGGGAAGATGTCCCAGCAGGAGTGGGCAGGGGCTGCCACAGCTGGCTGGTCACCCCTCTGGCTCTAGGGGAAGGATTTTGTCTTCCACCAGGTGTGAGACAAAGAAATGGAAATGAAGCACCTGCCTAGAGCCTGTTCTCTCCAGATCTTCCCCCAAACCAAGGCATTTCGATGCTTGAAACCTGTCTGACACAAGGAGAAACGTGGAAGGTGTCTTGGTTTGAAAGACAGGTGTCTGCTAAGGAAGGCAGGAGCCTCCCTTGAAATGGAAAATGGAAACCCCCTCCCTCCAAATTATTATAATTAAGGGGCTCTCAGGCAAAGATATGGTGATAGGAATAACAGTTCTTTATTAGGAAAATTAAAATAAAAATGTAGTAGTACAAAACCGCTGACAGAGTCAGAATCCAGCCTGACACCCTGTGGGTCAGGGTGTTGGTGGCAGTGCCATTAAATGGTGGCTGCAGTCCCCCTGCAGTGACAGATGTGGCTCTGTTGGAGCTGTGATCCTGTAGAAGGGTGTAGTTCTCTCTGAAGATCCAGTGGTGTAGATGGGCCTGGTCTTCCTCTGGGAATCCAGTGGAAAAGGCTGCCCTGGTGTTCCACACCTCAGCTTTTACCCAGGTAGGAATGCTTGGCTCCTCCCCCTGGGTGGAGCATCTCCCAAGGGGATGATGGAATTTTGTCATCCTGCAGTGACGCTCCATGGCCCAGTCAGAGAAGATCTCTCCGGGAGGGAGGATGGGTGGTGGAAGAGACAAGGAGCACTGCCCCACCTGGCTTTAACAGCCGGCCCATTAACAGAGGATCCCCCCTGGAGTTATGAGGGATGGGCCATGGAAGAGACAAAGAGCACTGCCCCACCGGGTTTCAGCAGATGGTGATAGAATGCACAGCTCTGGCTACATCCTGCACTGCAGCCCCAAGGCAGGAGGTTTCCCCTCCGTACCACCAGCAGTGGTCGTGTTTGGAGCTCTGATTTCCTGGATGCAGCATTTAGCAGGAAAATGCCCCTAAGCTCCATCATTTCCTGCTCAGTTGAGGATGGCATGGTGGGAACATCTGGATAAATTAATTGTCTCAGCAGAGTCTGTAGTCGTGGGTCACTGTTCCTATTTATAGGCAGCAGATGCTGCTCCCATCTCGCTCTCAGCTGAGCTCTTGCACCACTGCTCCTGCTGGGTTCTGATGGAACCAAGGGTCTCTCTGGAGCAGGTGAGGTTGGGCTGGGCCCTGTGGACGAGCACCAACTCTCGGGGAAGGTTTGTCCAACCCCCTTGAGCTCTGCTGGCTTTCTTAGCGTTGCTTATTTAGGGAATATGGGTGGATTTTGATACACAAGTTTTTCTCACGGTCTGAGGGAACTTGTGTGAGCGTTGCACACTTCGGCTGCCCTGGGATTGAGAAGCCAGACTGGAGCTGCATCATGGGATCTTTGGTGTCGAGGGCTCCTCCACGCTCCGTGGTGGTGGCCGAGCTGCTTTGGCCAGGAGCTCAGCTGTGCCCGATGAATTATCCCAGAGATCAGCTTGGCTATTTTGATTCCAGCTCCATCGGCGTGGTGGCTGAGCCAGGGGGATTAGCTGTGGTCTCCCTCGGGGCAGCTATTTCAGGGATGTGGAGGGGTCGAGCTGCCACTGCCCACCCACGAATGCGTCAGCAGGAGCTGATGACTTGGGGATATTTTTCCCGCTCGGTTTTGGCTGGAGGGCCGTGGCCAGGGAACAGATTTGCAGCAGGGTCTGTGCACAGGGGGATGCTCACGGTGCCAAGCGCTGCCACAGCTGCGGGTGTCACTCCAGCCCAGCCGGGCATCTTCATCCCAAATATATCCACCCTGTGGCATTCCTGAAGATCTCCATGGAATGCTTCCCCCCCCCCCGCCCCGCGGGAAGGAGCTCACAGGGGGATCGTGCTGCTCTGACAGCTGCAGCCAGGGATGGAGCTGCTCTCCCAGCTGTCAGCACACTCACGCCCTGTCTTCAGGTTATTTATCCATTATTTACAGAAAACAGATTGATCCATTCTCTTATTATCCCATTATCTACTTATTTATCTTCAGCTTGCCAGGTCCCTTCTGGATACCCCTTTAGCCTGACTCCAGGCTCACCCTGCAGCCTTGCAGAGGAGGAAATCAATGTTTTCTTTTAATTTGCAAAGCAAAAGTGAAGCCTTGTGGTGTTTTCTTTTTTCCCTTCCGAAGCAAGGAGTTCAGGGAGGATAGGAAGCACCGGGATACTTGCAGTGAAAGAGAGAGCTGTCAGTCCTGTGAACCCCAGTCCTAGTGCAACACCTTCCACATCCAAGTGCTGTCAAGGAATAAATACCAGAGCCAATTCCAGTCTTAGGAATAAATTACTAGGATTTATAGCAGTACAAGCATTCAGATGCCATCAACCCCTAAATTGTTCTTTGACTGCTTCCCAGCAGTGGCTCAGCCCCATCCCTGTCCTGCCTGCAGCCCTTCATCCCCACGCAGTCCATCCACAGCATCCTTCAAGGCCAAACCATTGCCATGGTGACAGGGAAAACAGTCCTAACTGCAGCTCACATTGGGTAGGGAAAAAATATTCCGAGCTTTTCAGGGCCAGGTGTCTGTCTCCTGGCAGTGGTGGGCTTGTTTGGGAAAACCTGCCCTCTTCCCAGTGCTATCCTAGAGCAGCTGCTTAGTATTTTTGTGGAGGAGATGGTGTTTGGGAGATGAAGGCAAATGAGCTGTGGGCTTGTCTGAGAGCCAAAAGCTTGAGTCCAGCTTTGCTGCAGGCGGAATGGAAGCTTGGAACAAAGTTTATCAGGGAGGGCCTCCTGTTCAGTCACAGGATGCAGAAAGGATCTCTTGGCTTCCTCAGTTTCTCGGGGCGGGGTCTGGGTGTGGCTGGATCCAGTTGCTACATAGCACAGGTAGTTAAATGTATTGCCCTGTTCATTGAACAGTATTGAAGCAAAGCTGTTAAAATGAGCAAAATAATTATTGAGCAGAGATTGATGTTACCCACCTGGGCAAATCGTGACCCCCCCCCCTTCTCCATCCATCTGTGAGAACTTTGACAAATAGGGTAAAGTTCAAGCTGGTTTACCCCCACTTAGGCAGAGCATCCTGCTCCAGCACTCTCTCCAAAGAGTTTTGACTCTGTGGCTGAGGATCATCCTTGCAGTCTCCAGGGGTTGGCTCCGCTTTGCCCTGCTGAGCCTGGTGGGGTGTGGGGGGAACACGGCGTTCCGGGGCTGGGCTGTGGGGTGGCAAGAACAGGGCAGAGCTGAGCAGGAAGACCAAGGCCCTCCGAGAGGTATTTCACCACCAGCCCAGGCTGAACTCCCAGTGGGGAGTGGTTTGTTCTCCTTGGGTGTTTCTCCTGTTCTCCTTCAGTGGTTTGCTCTCTCATCTGAAGCTCATCATTCATTTCTCTTTCCTATTTGTCTTCAAATCACAAATTTTGGACTTTGTGAGATCAAGCCCAGTGCATTGAGTGAAAACTGGGCAAGAGGACTGATTCAAAGGCCGCATTATTACAGTCAGAAAAGATTTCCTAAGATGAAGCCATTCAGCAGCAAAGATGACCGGTGCAATTAGAGCCAAAGAAGTGCAGAAAATCCATTTATGTTTGTGTGAGTTCAGTGACTCTGACTGCTAAGAGACTTTAGAGATAGATCAGGTAATCCTGTCATCTGAGGAATGTCTTCACAGGCACAGGAACGGGGTGACTAATCTTAATAGAACAAGAGTTAACGTAGTAAAGAGAAGTGTGTAATATTGCCATTAACTGTAAGCTGGAGTGGTGCTGTCACAGTAATGGGGCCCTGCCCAGGACACAGAGAGGCAGACGCCGTTTTGGAGACGTTCTGGCTTGGATGGTCACCACAGCTGTGGCGGGCAGGAGCGCCCTCGGTGCCAGGCATCAACACTGCCGCCTTCCAGAGGGATCCTGAGCCCATCTGACAGGGCGTCGTGAGCAGCCTGGATCCCGTGGCCAACCCTGGTTATCCCTTCCCAGCCAGTGGATCCTGTGGCTATCCTGCTGTGGTAGCTGGCCCTGTGGAGGGAGGATGTCCCCGGTGCCCTGTGACCGGGTGGATTTTGGGAGGGACGGGAGGTGATGGAGTCTCGCAGGGCCGTTTGGGGGTCTGTGAGGTAAAGTGGGAGAGCTGAGAGCACTTGGCCACAGCTGAGAGCTCAGCTTTGCTTTTAGCTGGCCGTGGTCAAGTATCCTGGGTGAGCAAAGGGCAGGAATGGCTCTTGAAGAGCACCCAGCCTTGCTCTCCCTTGGCCGAGGGCTCAGCAGCCCTCGGTGTCACCTCTGCACTTGGACCTGTTCCTGAGAACAGTTTCTTTTCCCTCTGGGACCCTCCCACTCACTCCCCACTGGCCTCTGGGGCACGTGGGCCCGTGATGCCACCCTGCTCCTGCTGAGGATGCCGTCTGGAGCAGGGGGGCTTTAATGACAACAGCAAAAATAAAAGGGACAAGAGACTTAGGGTGTGTGAAGCCACCCCATTAGCATGGAGGGACCTCCCTCCAGTCGTAGCCCCACGGGCACCCCCCTGCCCTCCCCGCTGCTGGTGGGGCTGTGGCTGCCCAGCTCCTCGCCTCAGGTGCCTCAGGAGTGCTGGAATACAGCTGCTGCCCCCCTGGGAGGGGCAGTGACAGGGCACCCTTTGTCCTTCTATCTGCCGGCGGCCGGCCCTTGGCTCCTTGCACCTCTTCACGAGCAGTGATGGGAGCAGTGATTTATCCCCGCTGGAGCCAGGGAGGGGCTAAGCCAGCTGCTCTATGGCCCTTCAGCTGTAAAAATAGCTTTTATTTGCCTGTTAACACTTTCCCTCTGGTTCCCGAAGATGCTGCAGCTCCCGAGATCTCCTAAGGATGCTGAAGAACGGAAATGGTAATTTTGCACATTGGGATGCTGAGCAGAAGCTGTTTCTATCAGCTGCAGGCCCCGTTAATTAAATCTCTGGCTGTGTGGGCACAGCCTGCCTCAAAACCCCAAACCCCAGCTGAGGAGCTGCACAGGGGCTGTGGAGAGTGGCTGGGAAGCTGCTTCTAAAATATTTCTTCCCCCAGGCAGGTTTTTAATTGGAGAGCTGGGGTTTGCTTTGCTTTGCTTCTCTAGGATTAGAGGTGACTAATTGGGATGGGGTTGGGGGGGAATTGTATCTGGGTTTTTCTGCATAGCCAGTTTTAAAGCAGGGAGGCTTTACCTGTCATTCCAGAGGATGGCTGGATGGCCTGGCACAGGGACAGTGTTTCTGGCTCAGGGCTGTATCTGGTATTCCAGGTGTTTTTTTAAAAAATGGACAAATGGACTTGCTGGTCACAGAGGGCTGGGATGGGCTGTGGGCCTGCCCAGCTGGTTTCTGTGCAAGTTCCCCAGTTTTAGGCAAATCAAAGGAGATTTTTAAGTAGACTCAGTGTACTTATTTCTGTCCCCCTTTGCACTTGAACTCACACAAGCTGGAGGATGGTGCTCCGAACGCCAGGTCGGGATGGGTTTCCTGAAGGTCTGCTTAAAATTTGGGTCTGGCTTGGTATTTTCTAATAACACCGGTTCAGCCAGGGAATTCTGCAAAAGTTAATGCAAGCCAAACAAAAAACCTCCAAACTTGCTTCTTGTTATTCCCGTAAATACTGTTTCTGTTTTCATTTCCTTCTGTAAATTAAACCACCACCACGTCACTGATGGCAACTTTTAAGTGTTCACCCAAAGCCAAAAGCAAAGTGGCAAAACCTGGTGGGAATTTAAAATACCCTGTTATCTTTTTATCCTCTCTAGCTGTGAACTCAAAACCCCATCTATTTTTATAGGTTACATAAATTCTCAAAAACCCACTGTGTATTTTTGTGGGGCTAGGTATATCTAGCTGTAAACTCAAAAAATAGCTAAAAAATTTAAGAACTGAAATAACAGCTGTATTACATAGCTATGAAATACGAATGTGAAATAACAGCATGTATTACAAATAACAACTTCCCACCTGTAGTACAATCTCAAGTACACCTCAGGTGTAAAAATCTCAGGTCTATTACACCCCTGTAATAGAACGTAATAGATCGTACAGGGAGGGATATATTATATTGCCTTCGTATATATATTATAATTTATGCAGTATGTATTTAATGTACGCCTAGGATGTATGCAGTGCTTCATTTTGCGCGGGGGGAAGGTGGCGTGGCCGTGTCCCGGGTGCCACCCGGTGTCCCTGTGTTTTGCAGCACCTACGGGGAGCTGACGAACTGCACGGCGCTGATCGCCGAGAGGCTCGACTGCTACTGGCCCAACCGGCTGGTGGACGAGTTCTTCGTGGCCGTGCACAAACAATACTTCAGGAACTGCTCCCCGTCGGGCCGGGCGCTACACGACCCCCCGAACGGCGTGCTGTGTCCCTTCATCGTGCTGCCCGTCCTGGTCACCCTGCTGATGACGGCGCTCGTGGTGTGGAGGAGCAAACGCAGCGAGGGCATCGTGTAGGGCCGGGGAGGGCCGGGCGGGTCCCGCCTGGACGCGCCTGCCGGAGGGCGGCGAGCCCCGGCGGCGGCAGCGGGGCCGCCGCTCCTGCTGCGCCGTTCGGCATCGCAGCCGCGGCTGTCGGGCACAAGGGGCAGCGGGGACTCGGCTGCGGTTCGGGGAGCGCCCTCCGGCCCCCCCGGCGTCGTGTGCCAAGCGGGAAAACGCTAAAGGGAAACAAAAGCGCACGGGGGTGCGGGGGGTTGAGATGCTGGCGGCCCCGCGGTGCCAGCGCGGCATCGACGCACTGAGACCGGCGGGGCTGAACAGCCTGGGCTTCCTCTCTTTGTCCTTTTCTTGGGGTTCCCGCACACGTGCAAAGGCATCTTCTCCCCCAGCCCCCGGCCCAAGGACGAGGCTTGCAGGGGCCGGGTTTTGCCTGGGCGGTGGGGAAGCACGGGGGGAAGCCGGCGGTGGGAGCGGAATGGGATTAAGGTGCTTTTCCTACCGAAGTAAATAAAAACGTGAACAAACCAGGTGCCCGTCTCTGTGAAGGCTGAGGTCAAGCCTCCCCCTCAGTGCCCTCATTCTGTGGTGCCGGAGACCCCCAAGAGTGTGAGCCGCAGGCCATGAGCCCTGGGCGGGGCCGTGGGGAGGTCCCTGGGTGTGGGTGGGCAGGTCGGGGGTGCAGCAGTGGGGTCAGCTCCAGTGCAGGCAGACTGGGCAGCACCTGGGATGGGATGGGGACCCCCAACCCTACCCCGACAGCCCTGGTCCTCTCCAGACCCCCTCAGTGCCTTGCTGGCTCAGGAAGGGGACACCCAGCTGCTGTTTACTCGTGACTCTCACATTTCCCCCAAAAAAAACCCCAAAACCTAGTGGGACACGCAGCCCTCTGCCTGGCCCACCCAGCCCAGACCTCCTCTGACCCAAGCCAGTCTGATTCTGGCAGAAGCATAGGTTGCACCTATACAAATATATATAATCAAATATGCATATATATTT
>WAAG01042342.1:7453-38191 GCA_013390105.1 Tichodroma muraria | reverse complement strand
CTTGGAGAACTTCCTTTCCAATTCAGGAAAAATTCAGTTTATCTTCCTGGACTGAGGTGATGAGATCTAGGATCACCCCCCTTCCCCGTGTCCTAGGTGAGCACAAACCAATGCTCAGACCTTCCTGTACAGTATTTAACAGTATCCAAACTTTATTATTCTGCACATCTCCTCCAGGCAAGCAACAATACAGGGAAGGGGTTAAACGGGATTGTTCTGGGATGCAGGGATGGCTTTGGTGGCTGCAGCCCTGAGCTCACTGGTACCCAGGCACAGCTTTCCCTGGCTGCTCACCCTGGCGTGAGTGAGGAGCCATCCCCGGTGACAGCCCAGGAAATGGGGACTGTGACCCCTCCTCCTGAAGGACAGAACCTGGTAATAGTGCCAGGGTGCCTCTACAGCAAGAACTACTTTGTTACAGCAACCTGGTTGAGTTTTAGACTCAAAAATAAGAGAATCCTTCTAATGCCATAAGCAAATTCTGGATGGATTTCCCAACCTTGCTATTTCTGTGTTTTACTCCTTACCTCTGCTGACATATCTGTTTTGGCAGCAATGATCTCTCACTGCAGTTGCCTGCTTAAAATACTGGGCTGATCCACGTTTCCTTGTGGATAATTCTGCAGGTGAAGCTCTCCTCCTGTGCGCCAATCCCTGCATTTCACCTCCCTGCTTTCCCAGGCCTCCAGCAACAGCTACAGGAGCTTGTGAAGCTGGAACAGGAAAGGCACAGGGAAAACTGAACACTCAAGTTTCACACTTACAGTTTGCACCCCACCTCTGCCGTGTTTCATTTTTTCATTGTCTTCATTTCCTCCAGCGTCGGCAGCAGAGGAACAGCAGGAAAGAACAAAGGGGGGGAACAAAACCCCAAGAGTCAAAGCCCAAGTGTCACACACACACTTGCTCTGCATGAAACCACACAAACATTTATTTCTCTGGTTTATAGAAGCTCGGCTGGGCTCCGTCGGCTCCTCTGTGGGATCCCAGTCCTGGAGGATGCCCAGGGAGCTCCGGCACACGCACTGAAGCCGCTCCTGAGGTTCGTGCTGCTCTCCTCTGCAGGCTCTCGGTGCCATCCAGCTCCTTACAGAAAAGGCAACTGCAGCATCACATCCTTCCAAACCAAGAAAGCCAAGCGTGCACGAGGTGGTGGTGGTGGGGGAATGTGTTGTGGTTCCAGCTGCGTCATTCCCTTTCAGTGCAGGAACCTGGAGAACACGATTAGGTGCTCTCCGGGTAACGGTGCCTAAATTTACCTTCATCAGATCAAATAGCATCTGATGCTCCCTCACCACATCCAGATTGGAAAGCCAAAGGCAGATTTCTTAAAAAAAAAATCTCCCTTTCATTAATTTTTTCACAGAAATATATAATATATATAATATATATATATAATTTTACTAATACTAAACAGGTACTTAAGTTACGTATTAGCCTGTATTTCTTTTAACTACTTCACACAATGAGTAGAAACAACAAAAAAAACCCCAAAACACTGTAGCATAACAGGGCCTGAAATTAACAATGTAAAAATTCCAATCTGTGACAAAAACATACTTACATTAAATAGCATTGGGAATTTCAATACCAGATGTAGAATCTCATTTTGCACTTCTACTCTGGCAAGCTCTAAGCCTCAGCTGAGTGACTCTTAGAAAAAGCTCATATTGTTTCTGCTCATCAAAAGCAACAGTTTTGTGATTTGGTTCACAGAAGACCATTTATTGCCAACTCGAAGCGTTCCAAAAACACGCCACCTTTTCTGCTTGAGTTGTTTGGGTTTGGTTTTTTTTCCTTCCCCCCTCCAGATTAGGCAAGAGTTTTTAAAAAAAAAAAAAAAAGTGTGTAATTACAATTTCAATAGTGATTTCTTTTAACTTCTCAAGCATACCTCATCAACAGGATATACAGTACAGTTCAGAAGAGTAAACATTTGTAAAAGGAAGCAGACAACTTTTTCAACCAACAGACACAATTTCTTGCTGTATTTATGCTGAACTCTCCTTTGAATATGGACAGGTTATGAAGTTAGTTTTCTTCTTCAGTACGACATGGACACAGGACTGGTACAATCCGGGCTGGTTTGGCTGCTGTTGAAGTGAAGGACAACTCTGGAGTGGAGCCGTGGTCCTGCCATCCATCCCCCTTCATCATCTCGCGTAGCGCTTAATGTAATCTTCAACTTTATTCCGAAAGTCCTCCTAGAGGGAAGCACAGGCACAGTCACCCGGGCACAGCAGGGATGGGCACTCACACGGGAATGTGCTGCTTCATCCCCAGCCTGCCACTGGCGGGGTCAAGCTCCCAGCAAGGGCAAGGCCCACGGCTCGCCCCAAGAGCCTTGAATCCTTACAGAGTGCTCCACGGGAATCCCCACTGGGGAATGAAGTGGGAAAAGAGTCTGCCATCATCAGCCGCCAACTCAGGTACACACAGACTGCCTGCTGTGCCATAACCTCTGTGTCCAGGGAAAACCACACCTGGTTCTGGTAGTTAGTGCTTAGAAAGCAGAGAGATGCTGAGCAAGAGAAATTCTGCCATCGTGTGATCCCTGTGCAAGCCGGGATGCCAGGCAGACACCACATTCCTGGCGTGTTGTTCCGAGCCTGAACCTCACAGCTTGGTACTAAATTATGTTCCACCCAAACACACCGAGGGGCCTGTGCTCCAGAAGGCATTCTGCTGCATTTCCAGCTCCCATTTTTGTGTAAGAGAAAGCAGGAAAACCTGGGAGATTTATGTACTCACATCTGTTAAATAAAACAACTAAAAAAAAAATGCATGCAGCATATGAGGAGGTTTTGAACGCTGTCCTGGTACACTGGAGCTGCCTGGACAGCAGAGGCCGTGGAAGCACTGAAATCCCCTCTGCTTTTGCCAGGAAGGGCACAAAATCCCACTGCCACGACCTGTGGGACCACAAGAAGGCACGGCCCTGCTTCAACGTCACTTGCCAGCGCCAGGTTTGCCAATATAAATATGCCAACATAAAATGCTGCCTTTCAAACATATCCCAGGTGTTTTGGTAGGGACTACCCAGAGCTGGGCATCACACCACACCAGGAAGGAGCACTAATATGACCTTTCTGCTTCAGTCAAGCCTGGAACACATCAGTATTTCCCTGGCTCCAACATCACGCTTCAAACACGATCAGCTCCCCTTATGATGGTTTGGTCTCGTGCTACTGAGTTTTTTACCAGTGAAAGGATAAAGGTTACCCCACAGTTAAAATCCAAAAGGATCAAAGAAAACTTATGATGCATCAGGAACTCCGTGATTTCACTTTTCAGCTGATCAAGAGCATCACAGATGTCCGTAACTACGTGCAAAGTGCTCGGAATCTCAACGAAGTTTAAAATGCAGTTTGAGGCCAGAAATATCCTATTACAAATAGGGCTGCAGAAATCCCACTCCTCCTTAGGAGCAGGCTGCCTGCTCTTCTGGGGTCAAAGATCAGCTATTCTGGTCCAATATGGCACCTACTGAAGGCAGTAGTGCGTGTAGTGACTTTCTCACTCTGCTGCAAGCTCACCCACTTCCACACTCATCCATCTGTATGCTGTGTTAGTTTTTTAACACCACAAAGCTAATGCCATCTTCAGCTGAAATACAATTTCCAACCCAATTTCAATTCACAGATGCAGGTTATGATAGCTGTGGTGGAAACTGAATTCACTCAGGGCTTCTTGCACATCGTTCCCCACTCCTGTGTTTCTCCAAAGGATGGATCTCTAAAAGGAGCTGAGCAAAGGCTGAGGAACACCACTGGACACACACCTGCACCTTCCCTATGCGTACAATATCCAAGAGCAGGGCAGCTCAGAGCACCCTCAGCTCTTCCCTCTGTCCCTTTTTGAGTTATTACACAGGAGAAAGGGCTCTCAGCAGCGACTGAAGAGAAGCAAGACCTCAGGAAGGCGGGCGGCTCCAGAAAGCCACGCTGCCACTCGGCAGCCTGGGCTGAAGGACCTGATGGTGCTGGCAGGGATGCACCCACAGGGTCCTCGCTGCGTGTGAAGCTGGCTGGGAACAGGAGGGGCTCAGCCAGAGCTGCAATATTCCATCCTCACCTGCCATATGGCTCAGCACTTCCCGATTAACGGGGGGCGCTTCTCTCCGGGCACAGCTGCTTGTGTGCAACACTGAATAATCAAAGCAAAAAAACTCAGCAGAGCAGGATGTACCCTGCATTCTAAAGAGGCACAGGCAGAATCCTGCTGGAAATGAGAAGGGAAAGAAGGATTCATAACATCCCTTCAAGGACATAACATATCCCACAGAAAGCGTCCTCTGCATTTAAACAAAGATGTTTTGTTTGTATGGAGAGGTTTAATAAATAAATGAATAAACATATATAAAATAAACAGGATAGGGGGAAATGATTTTAAATGGATTGAAAGTTTAGATGAGGTATTAGGAAGGAATTCTTCTCAGTGAGGCTGCTGAAGCCCTGGCACTGGGTGCCCAGAGAAGCTGGGGCTGCCCCTGGACCCCTGCAAGTGCCCAAGGCCAGGCTGGATGGGGCTTGGAGCAGCCTGGGATAGTGGAAGGTGTCCCTGCCCATGGCAGGGGGTGGAAGGGCATGAGCTGTAGGGTCCCTTCCAACCCAAACCATTCTGGTGTTCTGTGATTATATTTAAGAGCACTTGGGAGAGGATCTATAGAGCCTCATCCCCAGAAGAGAATTCCATTCTACCCTTCCTAAAAGCATGTAGAAACACACACTCAAGAACTAGGCACTGTTTCAGAAACTGACATTTGACCCGATCTGGCAGCTCTGGGAGAGGAGACTTTATTTTTTCAACTGTTTATACTGCACCAAGTTATGCTTACTAACTGCTTGTCTTTTATTAAGCTTTTAATTTGTAACCCAAAGAAGATCTGCTCAGTTATCCAAAGCAAACACAGTACTTTGGTGACAGCTACCAGAGAAGTCTGGAAAAGTTCTGATGGAAACTTTCTCTTGGGAATCTTTTTTATTTATTCAAAACAAATTATGTATAAGGATTACCCAAAAATAAAATTTAAGAAATATGTATTAAAAGAAACCCCAAAGCAGATTTAGCTCATTTATTATCCTTAACATACCCACTACTGGTATTCCACACCCTTCACTATTTGGCCAATCCCTGTAGGAAAAAGTGCAGTTTAACACATCTGTCCCTTCATTGTGTCTACAACCACCCAAATACTGTGACAAACTTTCTGATCCACCTTCACATCCTTTATATCCACAATCCCTTAAAATTCAAAAGGAGACAGAAAGAAGATCACAAACCAATTGCTTCTGCCCTTCCCTCTTCTGTGCTAGTAATCGTAATAGTAGCAATTGTTTTTTTAAAGCAGCTCTGTTTTAACAGAACACTACCTGAAGCCAACATTTATTACCAAGGTTAAATTCCAAACAACTTCTGCTAGGACCTGACTTGTGGCTCTAACATGATTAGGAAAGGGGCTTCTGAGCACCAGTAAAATGGCTGGTAAAATTCATTACTCAGCTCAGCCAAGGCTTTAGGATTTAATAACCAGGTAGATATACCCATTAGCCCTATGAATTGTATTAAAAGCCACCTTTTCTTTCTTTTCCCCCTTGCAGAAAATAATAAGTATTCACACCCACCAACCCCCACGCATCCCCTCCCATTTAAAAGGAGCTGAATGAAACCTTTGAGTAGTACAGAAATCTCAAGGATGAGGTGTTATTTTACAATTCGTGTTCCTGCCTTGCTCTTATTTCCCTCTCACTGTTTTATTTAGCACAGTCTCTCCAAGATGTGAAGAGTATTCTAAGCTCTGTAATTAAATTTTTTCTTCTCTGAAGAAAGAGAAGAGTGGAGGGTGAAAAACCTGAACCAAGGTATCTCCCACGAGCTCTCTACTTAGCAGGTGCAGTCAAAGCCACAAATTTTCACAGCCTGTGATCCCAGCTTCAGATTTTAAAATTCTCCTAGACACCAAGCAATTGTGATTTTGCAAAATGATGAGGAAATGCTTTAGCAGATTTCTTAGCAGCCAAGTCCTAAGGGGGAAAAAAAGGTGAAATTTTTACTGCAGGGAAAAAAAAACACAAACCCAACCAAAGCCAGAACACACCACTGCAGCTATTTGGAAAAGAGCAGCATTGTGAGGAAGAAGAGAATCACTAAGGTTTGGACTTTTTTTTTAAAAATATCTGTACACAGAGGTAGGTTACAGAATTGGTGTGGGAAGCACTGACCTGCCTGCCAGGACAGAGAGAAGCTGAAGGTATCCTGCAGAGACACAGCAATTCATGAACACAATGAACACATTTGCACATTTGTTTGAGATTTCGCATCTTGAGTAGGAACCATTTCCCTCATGCTTCCTCAGGCATGAGGAAAATGCTTGTCTGCCAAGCATTTTCTGCTGTCTGCCACTGGAGAAAGATAAAGGGAGAGAAGGACTCTTTGAAGTTCCTAACAGAGGAACAGGCTATGGATTAGATAAATATACCTAAATCCTGTTTGTACAAAGGCAAGGGAATTGAGCCAGATGAAGAGTGCAAAGCAGCTTCCCAAAGAAAATTGTACCCTGGATCAAATGCAATGTGAGTCCAAACCCACCATGGAGAGTCAGCCCTCTGGTGCCAAAGGACTTGGGATGTGCTCAGGCTGCCACAGATCTCTTACTGCCATTTAAGATATCACCTGGGCTGCTGAAAACAGAAAACCTCCTGGGAGTTAACCCAGGGAGCAGAGACTGCTGGGTCCTCAGCTCCAGGAGTCTCCTCTGCTGCTCCAAGGCTCCCAAGGCAGTGATCACCTTGCCAACTGTGGGAAAGGGCTACACAAAAGCCCTTCAGGAAAATGACCTGGATTATCCCAATTACTCTGAGGCTGACCTCCTCTGAGCTGCGAACACGCTTCCACCCATGAGGATGCCAGGCACTCCCAAGAGAGGCTACGTCCTTGGGATCCGGGATCTTGATGGATAAATCACGAGCACAGAGAAAATGGGAGCTGCCTGGGTCTGGCCAGAGGGTTTTGCAAGTCGTGCTCTACTCAAGGCAAAGGATGTTCAAACTGACCTGAGCAGGCAGGTGAGGCACGTGGGAAAGCAGCTCCAAGAGCTCAGGCTCCCTGCTGCCACTGACAGCCCTGCCATATGTTCCCTTTCAAAAGCCATGGATGCTGCTGAAGGATGCAAAGCAAAACCTTTCCTTTTAAGCCCCTTAGTTGCCTAAAGCATTTAAAACAAAAGCTTTAAAACATCTGCATTTGTTCCACATTACCTCAGCAAATCAAACCATCTGCAAAAGCTTAATCAACTTTGCTGAACCTGAGAGAGGCTCCATCCATAATCAAAGTTTTATGGAAGATGGGTAATGGTTTCTATAAATACTTGCAGCATTAGAAAAGTAATGTTTTTCCTATTTACATCTGTTAGCTCAATTAGCAGCTGTGCTGTTGCTCATTTGCACGTGCCATTTAATGCACTTTGTGCTCACTGGGAAAAGCTTTCAAAGGCTGTAACAAGGACACAGAACATGAAATGGGGAGGCAATCCAAGAAAAACCCCAGTGCAGCTCTGTAAATGCAGAAATGCTGCAGAAAAACAAAGATGTATTCTACCATGGCTGCCACGGTTTCAGTGAGAACAACAAACACCAAACAGGGTGGTTGGGGGAGCAGAGGAAGTGAAGGATTTACTGCAATAAATATGGAGATAAATAAATGCAGTGACTCACAGGGAGAATTGTTATGAAAAGATGTTTTTGGACTGGGATGGAACTGTTGTTCTTAATAAGCCATTAAGCTGTAATCAGAGAGTAATAAAAACCCCACAACAAAAATTAAATAGCTTCCAAAAAAACCACATCAAGCTTGAAAGCCTTTTGGGGCCACATTCTTTTCCAGTGTGGTAAAAGCTTGGAAAGCTGAGGTTAGCCAAAGGTGAAGATCTACTTCTGTTCTTCAGATACACCTTGTGGGTGCGTGCAATTAAAAGAATCCTTCAGTGTTTCGTTAACCCCCTCTAGAAGAAATCAGGGAAGAGATACTCGATTCAGTAGCCAGGAATAAATGTGAGTTTCTTATTTCACCTGAAGGAGGTTAAAAGCACCGTCACACTTTCATCTGCACTTTCACACTGCGGTTTTGTACTGCTCCAAATAAAAAGCAGTGTTCTCACAAATGTTTGGAAATAGCTACTTTCCATCAGGAAGAGAGATTGCAGGATGGCAAGGGCTGGTGCAGGGCTATAGATTTCAACCAGGGGATGGGGTTAAGTGGAAAACCTCCTGCTAGACCAAGGACAGAGACAGATCCCAGCCCGGAGGACACTCGACGAGCACAGCAAGGATGGGACCGCGCTAATTTAAGCAACAACATTGGCTCAAATATTCTACAATGCAAACAACATAAAAAACGAGGTCCTGACAAAGCCAGCTTGAAGCAAACACAGTGAGAGCCAGCTCTGGGTCAGCTCTGCTGATGCCCCTCTCCTGACCAGTACTGAAGAGCACTTCTGCTCTCTACCCTTCCCCAGGCTGAGCCATCAACAGAGGTTTTGACAAAGTCCGACACGGAGCGGGTTGAAAATGAAAACATGTTAATTTGCATCCCTACATTCTTGGACCCAGACCACAAATCAGAAGCCAGACAAGTTCCTGGGTTTAGAACAGTATTTTTTTTACTGTTTCTATGGGTATAGAAGTAGTTGTATTACCTCAAACTGTTTTCTAACACAGCCTTGGATGTAATAATAAACTCTTAGGAACTTCCCTTTTTTCACTGTAATTTCTCACTACGAAAGACTGTGACCTCACAAACTTCACATCAAAATAATTCCCAAATCGTGTGGAGGAGCTGAAAATGAGAAATCCAGTTTGCAGATTAACTGAAAATAACTAAAAATGTTAAGAGGTAATCCAAGAAGATGTTACGACAAGCAGAGAAGAATGCATGCAAGCAGAGCAGCTAGTGTGACAAAGTACACAATTTTACAATGAATTTTACAATGTCACTCTTTCTGTATGCCTTGAGAATTAATAATTCACAACAAAGAAGCAGTAGCTTCAAAGCCTTGACCTCAATTGCTTCTTCAGCAATTTTAATAGCATATATTGCTCCAATGTAGGGAGTAAGAGCCAGCAGCACTGAAAATGAAAAAAATCAGAGTTGCACAAAATCCCCTAAAAAAATCATATATAGAGCAGTGTGCCTGCCCACTAATTTCTTCTAATGTGGCTAAATAGGGAAGAGGAAAAAAAACAACTACAATAAAAATATGCAGATCTTGTGATCAGTAGGAAGCAACGAAACACCCTGTGGTATTTGAGTAGCTCGTGGGAAGTTCTCTTCACCAAAATAAAGCCTCACTTAGTGTGCAAGAGTCTGGAGCCCCTACAGCCAGGGGATGCATAGCACAGGCAAGAAAGGGCAAAGCATGCAAAGACAGCAAAATCTGACTGCTCACACATCTGCAGAGTCCCAGCACTATTCCCCACAGCCAGCCAGCTTTTCCTTGGCACTTTGCACCACCTCAGCTCGACCAGCAGCCGAGGGCAGGACAAAGCCTGGGGTCTGCTCCGAAGCTGGATGTGCCCACAGAGCCCACCTGGGGCTTTCCTGGAGGCTCCCTCCCAGCCCAGCCTCTCTCTGCTGCTGCCAGTTTTGGTGACAGCTACAGGAGCTGGATGTAAAGACTCTGCTGCTCTGTCAAATCTGATGGAAACCCATGTGAGTGTTTAAAAGCTCTAGGGACTGAGGGGGAGGCTGGGATGAGGGGACAGATGGAGGCCATCACTGCATAAGCCTTGTTTCTCTGCCAAAAACAAACACTAAAAAGCAAAGCAATTGCCAAAGGTTCACTTCAGTGAAGCTCCAGGACAAACTGATTCAGGACACAGCAGGTGAAGGGGGCAGTGGGGGGAATGAACCCGCTGCAAGGCCGAGCTCAGCGGGCCAGGATCAGCGGCAAAGAGTCACTACCAGCCCCAGAAGTTCCTGCTAACCTCAGTGACTGGGTAAAATCCCTCCTGGAAATGTCTCAAGGATGAAGTGCTGGAAAACCTACAGCTACAGAGCAAACACCCCCTCTAATGTGATTGAGTCATTTCACTTGGTTACACTGGTCATGAGCAAGAGAGAACAAAGAAATGTTTCTATCACGTCCTTTAACTTGCATTACATTAAAACACAAGATTATTTTCATGCAACCTGACAGCTGCCTTGCCAAGTTTTTCAGAGGCTCCTTACTTTCATCATTACCCGTAATTTTATATTTCTTCAAATTATTCTGCTGCTGTTACAAGACTATCAGACTGACAGACTCCAACTTTCATCAGAGAAGTGAAAGGATGGAAAACAGAAATGCTTTAAAAGCAACAGTGACACTGAGTTGACACATCTCTCCACACCACAGTGATGCACCAAACACAAGAACATTTTGTTAAAAGGATAGCTTTTAGTCTTGGGGTATGGAGGAGGAAAACATCAGGCTTGTCAACTCAGTATTTCCTTCACCCTCAGCTCCACAGAAGTTCTGTTCTACACCTAATTGCTATTATCTTATATTTCAGTATGTTCAAGACCAGACTGTTTAGTTTACAATATATGGAGGGATTCCCCTCCCTCCCCTAATCCAACTACATTTCTACTGTCTAAGAAACTTTAATCAAAAATTTACTTTAAACCTGAAGTGCCCTGCAGTTCTGAGTCTCTCCCCACTCAAAATAATTGACATTAATCAGATTCAATTGATTGCTTCTAAGGATAAGGTAAAAACTTTCTTTTCCTTTTCACCTGCTTTAGCAGCTATCTGTACTATAATGCCTTGCTCAGGATATTACCCTCCTGATGCCTTTGCTTGTATTTTTAAAAATATGGCCACAGACTTCAATCACGCACGAGAGAAAATTTCCTTTCAGCCCAGCAGTTATAGCTGGGATTGCCAGTAGAACACAGCAATCCCATCGTGGATGAGTGGCCACTCATCCTAAGCCACTGCCAAGCACGAAGAGCAACTCTCCCCCGAGCAGCACAAGGAGAAGGGCTTCAAAAACCCTGGTGGAGCCTCTTTTTGTCAGTGTCAGGCAGTGCCAGAGGCTTCCCAGGGGTGGGTGGCTTATCCACCCAACTCTGTCAGCAACTCAGACCTTGGTCTTGCACTGAGCTCCTTGCCAAACATTCTTAACCCGCTTTATCACAAGCCTGGAGGGTTGAAGTTTCCAAGATGTAACACAGAAAAGCCCTGGGATGAGAATCTCAGCTGTGACTGCAGCCAGTGCAGCCCAGCACCAATGCAAGCCACAGGCCAACCTCAGTTCTGACAACCAGAAAAAGGATTTATTTTGCAGGCAGATTGAAAAAAAAACTAAAAAGTAGAATGTCAAGATTAAAAAAATTGGTTGCTTCTTCCCTTGTGCATTTTAGCTTATCTGGGGAATGGGAACCTTTGGCACCTGCAAGTACAAAGGGCAGCACAGCAGAGGGAAGTTGTCTGTATTTACTCCTTCAAAAGTGATCCTGTCAGAGCAGAGATAAAACAGGTGAGAGAGGCTGTCTGTGTAGGAACATTACACCAAGACTGAGACATGCAAGGAAAGGAGAAGGAACAGAATGCAATTTAAATGTCAGGCTGTTAATCCAGGACTAAGATGATCCAAATGAATGCCCAGCCTCCCACTGCTCCATTGTCCTACTCGGGGTGAATCATTTCTGCACAGCACTCCAATTCTCATCTGCAAAGTACCAAGCACCACAACAGCTCTCCATCACTTAAATTCAGTTTGGTTGGCCAGCACTGCAATTTGTGGACATCAGATCCTATTCTATTTACACAAAAATAAGTGTCAAGCCTACAAATTCTAGAGTAAACCAACAAATACCACTTCATGATACTGAAAATAAAACAGCCCCCTATTTTTTGTTTAAACCTGTTTTTCAGTTTATAACAGAAGATAACTGAAATTAAATCACTTACAGTGACTACTGAACACTATAAGGAAAATCAAAACAAGGTGAAAAGCCTGGCTTGCCTGTAGCCAGTGAAGAAAAAAACCCCAGTTTTGCAGTGGTAAAACATCAATTTTCATTCCTGAAATGAATGATGAAGCAAGTAAGGACCTTAAACCACGGGACCATCTTTTTTGCCACCTGCTAAATCTTTCATGTTACCTACCTATTTAAACTTTGCTGGCGGACATCTGTGAATTTTCAGAGAATATGAAAAACAGAATATTCCCAATTTGCCCAGACCTGGTTTACTCTCTCCCCTATTAAATGAAATCCCTATTTGTTTTTCCAGAGGGATTTCAGCCCAGGGGTTCATATGCTCAGTGCTACTGAAGAATCCAAAGAGTCTGTTGTTTTCTGCACCAAGCATTGGAAGGGCTGGGGAAGTTAAAAGGGCTGAGGTTTTGAGTTGAGGGTTATGTTGATACCTCAGCAGGGTTAGATGGTGCAAGAATGCAAGAAACCCAGCTCCCTGAGCTCACATTTCACTGCTGGGGAGCACACACCCCAACAAGTTTTAATTCATAAATAACAATTAAATTAATTATTAATGAATCAATAATTTATTAATAAAATTAATAAATAACAATTTTATTAAGTAATAACAAGTATTAAAACTTGTTTCTGTTGATGCAGCCAAATAAAACACAGTAAAAACAACTGCCCAGTTCTTCAGAATAAAATCTCTGTAATCCAAGTGTGTTTGACCATGAGCTGACATGGTGGAGAGCTCCACCTAATCAGAGGAAGATTCATTTCATAACCACCATCCTTATGATACTCTCAGATGAGGAAACCCAAGGGGATGCTTGATTAAAGGGTTCTGAAAAGACAGGGCTGTTAAACTGTCCCTGCAGAACTTGTAAAAAGGCTGATTTTTTTTCCCCAGTGTTAAGACACAGTACAAAATCTGCTGAAATTAATGTGGCTGCCCTATCCCAGGAAGTGTCCAAGGCCAGGCTGGACAGGGCTTGGAGCAACCTGGGATAGAGGAAGGTGTCCCTGCCCATGGCAGGGGGTGGAACTGGATGGTCTCAAGGGTTCCTTCCAAACCACACCACTCTGTGACTCACATGGAAAGCAATTTGGAGGTTACATGGTAAATGTTCTACTACTGAAATACAGATCTTTCAAGACAGCAGGAAAAAAAATAAAAATATTCTGGCTTCGTAGCTTTTGTTACTGAATTATTCACACTCGTGGTAAGGCAGGCGGGACATGATGACAAGCCTGAAGTTTTCAGATAGGTCGTTTTCAAGTCTGCCAACACAGGGCTGGAGTCCATGGAAAAGCCCCAATCCCTGACAGCACCTCACTTGGCAGCTGGAACTAATCCCCTTTTCTCCAGTCACTTTGTCCAAATGAATGCAGGGCTAACCCAGGCAAGACTTGAAGTCAACCACCAGCATGGTGCCAGAAAAAAAATGCAGAAAATATTGTTTACTGCTGATTTCCCAGTCCTTTATGCCATGTTCAAGAGGTCAAACTTGAATACTTTGGGGTTTTAACCCCTTAAAATCGTTCAGCTCAAACTGTTCAAGCCTTATGAGCACCTTGCACACCCAACCCCAGCACACTGCTCCTCCAGCACCAGCTCAAACACAATAATAATAAAATACTTTTAAAAGACTACATTAAATTCAAGTAAATGTTTTTGAAGTATTTTTTCTGTTCTAAAGCAAAATTTCCAGCTGCTCGAATTTGACATTTGAGCTTAAAAAATTGTAACAGTAATTATCAGAGCTCTTCATGTATCACTGTCACTGTTTGAACACAGAACTTTATAGGGACATGTTTGGAAAAACTTCCAGCTGATGGGAAACCATTTGCAAGGGTGAAAAGCCTGACAAGGAGAACTGGGCTAAAAATAATGTGTGAATGAATTAAATGAGCATTATTTCTTAAAAATTCCTTAGGGAAGGCATTAGAGAAAGCAGTCTGCCATTAAAAACCCTTGGAGTACATTCCCTGGCTCCAATCCAATCAAGAAACATTCAGCTAGAAACATGATATAAACCTGGGTCATAGAGAGCTGGTATTTGATTTTTGACCCACTCATGTGCTTTGGAATACTTTGCAAAAGAAAAGCATTTCAGCTGTTCTGTTTCTGCAAGGACCACTACCCATCACAGAACACAGATTATCCACAACTATCTGGAAAATAAAATGCTTGTTTAGAGCTCTTTGTAAGGCTTTTTACCACAAATAACATCTCCTCTGAAATGCACAGTGACAGGATGGATGCAGCATCCACAGACCATGACATTTTATTTATCATACTTTATATTCTCTAAGTGTTTTATATATAAATGTCTTTTAGAGAATCTTGGACAATTTTGGTGACTGCTATCCAAACAAGCTGTTTTGCACCTACACTGGCCAACAATCACTACAGATCAGTGGGTAGTAGTTCTAATTCCCAGACAGATTTAAGCCTCAAGGAATTAAGCCAAAAATAAACTGGAAAAAAAAAACAACCCACAACAGAATCTAGGCAGTTGGGAGGTAAGGAAGTGGCAAAGAAAAGACCTGATGTCTTCTGAAAAGGAAGAATTCCTGCAGGAGCTAAATATTCAAATATGCCTTTGACATAAAAATGATAAAGATAGAGCAGGTACAACAGAGAAACAAAGAAGCTACTGTAAGATCACTTAAATGAATTACTTTAAACCAGAAGATCTGAGGAAGAAATACAGATAATAAATACTTTTCCCCCGAACTTCCAAGCTGAATTTTATTTTGTGTTAGTTTGCCTGCTTAGAGGATCCAACACACCTGTGGCACACTAGCATTTATAGCATGCTTTTCATTCAGATGTATCAAAGAGCACTTCAAACAGACTGATCTCCTGAGATAGGAAATTACATTAACATAAGAAAACTAACTTCAACATGATCAATGATGAGATAAAGCAGAATCCAAATCTCAAGGCATTATTTAGTTTCAAATGCTTTTCTTCAGCTATACAGAAAAATGGAATTTGAAGGAAGGCTTAAATCTGAGTGTAATTATGCCCTTATTATGTGTGAGCACAAAAATAAAAAGCCAGGAGGATGAAAATCCAGCTGGCCATGACATTATTTTGGAAGAGTCTTCAGAAGGATCAGATCTGAAATGACAGCATGCCTCTGAAATGACACAGAGGCAGCAAGTCTGGGACTCTTTAGCTCTCTAAAGGCACCAGCACTGCAAGGACAGAATCAGTCCAAACTTCAGCAGAGGTAAAAGATCCCTGAATCTACCAGCTCCTGTATTTAGCACCCTGGGGAGTAACTCAGAGAAGAAAGCACCAGGCTCTCAGATTGGTGTTTGATAAAACTTGAGGTGAGACACGAGGACAGGAATCCCTTTCCACTTTGAGATGAGCTTCCCAGGCTAGAACCTAAGTGTCTGATAAAAAAACCAAACAAACCAACAAGGAGGAAATCACTCTTGGTGAAACAAGTTTTACAATCCCAACCTGTTGCTGGTTTCTGGTGGATCCAGAGCTGAGGAGGTTGTGCTGGGCAATGGCAGTTTTTGATGCAAATGGAGAATTTGCATCTGGGGGGAAATTCAACTCAGTGTGTTTCCAAAGGGAAAATCCTCAACATCCTCTACAGAAAATCTGTATTTGTTTCTTTCTTTCATTACTTACTTGTTGACAACCTTCTCTTCCCATGGCTCACCTGTCCTCAGGAGGTAGCTGGCCCAGGCCCTGACACTTTGTCAGGTGCTGCTGGTTCTTGCCCACTTCCCCAGGGGCTTCATAGAAGTCTGTGCTGGTTTGGGTTAGAGGCCCATCCCACTCCACCCCCTGCCATGGGCAGGGGCACCTTCCACTATCCCAGATTGCTCCAAGCCCTGTCCAGCCTGGCCTTGGACACTTCCTGGGATAGGGCAGCCACAGCTGCTCTGGGCAATGCTTGAGAAATTAAGATCCTTCTGTAAAAATTCTGAACTGTTTGCTGTTGAAGGACTCTAAAAAACTGCCTACAGTTATGAAAGGTTATAAAAATTCTTCAGTGAAATCCAAACTCAGCAACTGTTCCTAATTATCAACGAATTTCTAATGGAATCAGATTAGTGCTCTCACTAGTGAAGACAACAGGACAGTCCTCAAGTAACTTCAGGAAAACATTCATCCCACAAGACTCATTAGAACAACCTCCAAAGACCACAGGCAACTGAGAGGAGGGACTGGAGGTTTTAAGCCAAGTTTCCTAAAGAACTGAGGCTGTTTAGGGCAATCACAGTCCTAAGAGGAAACCTTAAGAGGCAGCTTCGGATGCCGTAACACCAGGAACTTCATAAATCCATCTCCACAGAAACAGTCCTGAAATAAACCCCTGATTTTCTTTATCACCTGGAGAAACCTTTAATTAAAATTTAAAACTCAAAAGAAGAATTGCAGAAGTCAATCCAGAGCCGAACTCCTCCACACAAACCTGTGCAAAAGAATTGAGCATTAAATGCTGCTTTCCAAAGGTGATGCAAATAAAACCAGGGCTCACTGAATTAAGTAAAAAAATGTTTGTGCTTAAAGAGGATCCTTGGCAAACACACACCTATTCCCATTAGATTTCTCAGCTCTGGCACTTCAGAGCTGCAGGTAAATGTGATAAGCTAGATTTTCACAAGGAGGCAGAAAAATTCCCTGCCAAGTGCAATCTACACTTGCTGTTCACAAGGACACAGCACAAAGCACTGAATGCTGACAGGTGGGTTTCACTAAGATGGAAAGATTGTGCAGGAGATGAAACTCAGCTTCTCCTACTACTGAAGCAACTGCAGATCACACGGATGAAAAAGGTAAATGAGTGTTTGCTAACCTGCAGGATGACAGAAGTTTGCTTGAATTGCACCAAATACAGGGTAAATGCAATTCAAACAGGACACAGCTTTAGGGCTCTTGACACAACAAGCCTAGGAGAGGAAGAAATCTAAGGAATATTTGGAAAAACATTTCTACTTTAAGCCACACAAAGCATGCAATGAATCTTCAGTTGTGTGCTGTACAAATGGCTTTGAAATGTTTTTTGGCAGAAGTAAACACCACTAGGAAATGTAAAGGCTTTTAAGGATCCTGGCAAATTGCAATGTCCTGAGGCAGCTCCCAAACCAGCCATGACAGATGGACACATGGAAAGTATTTCCTAGATTTCAGCTAACAAATCACAGACACAGCCCACAGCACCTCTGGATGAGGAACTCACAAGTCCTGAAGCACTAAGCTCACTTGGTTTCCCACTGCCAAGCTCTATCCCCATTGTTTCAGTATTCAGCCTGCCTGGCTGCCACAGAGCAGATCAGTAAAGCTCTATGTGTTTGCTGTATAAAACCCAGCAAATCCTACAATTTTTAGCTCACATAATTTTTAAGTGAGTAGTCATTAAAACTTAAAACTCTTGCTCATCGCTTTAGAATCCATGGAATTGACCTGATTTACAATTAATGGCTCTGGCTATCCATTACTACTGACAGACTGACTTCTGTGCTAAATGCAGAATGGTCCAAGCTCATTAATTAATAAGAGCTTCTTAAAATTCAGCAGTAAAACTCATACACTAAAATGCTGAGATTCTATCAGTGTGAGAAGACTGAATGCTGGGCAACTCCTTGCTTAGTTTACATACAGACATCAATCATCTCTTTATTCTGATTTATTGAGCTCTACACCAAGACAGGATGCTTGCTTATCTTGCAGTGACCGTGACACAACTGCAGAGCAATGGGGGCACCAGGGATGTCCAGCATTTGGGAAAAGAGATGTTCATCACTCTGCCCAAATTTGTTTTACAGCCTGCCAGGAACTTACTGGCACCTAGCAAGGTGTGTGTGAGAGAACTGCAGAATGAGTAAAGCTGCACAGACAAGCATATTTATTTTTTAAAATAATCTGTAAAATTGACTTGATGCTCACTGGCTGAAGGAAGCTGCAAAGGAACAAGTTCAGTAACTGACAGCTCCCTCCTGGCACTAAAGGAAGTCCTGGAGGGCTGGAAGCTGGAGCTGCACTAACACACATTTCAGGTAAGACAGGTTAATAAAGCAATCGATTTATAGAACTTGAGCTCTGAATTTTGTATCATTTTACATCTTAGAAAAAGGCTGCTTTTCCAAAAGCTACAACTATGTGCTCAGTTATACACCACAGACTTAGTGCAAAAACGGAGAGGTGCCTTCCAGAGAAGGGATCATGACTGCCCCCTCCAGCCTGATCTAACACAAACATTCCCAGCACAGCTGTTTCCCAAGAATCAGCAGTAAGGATTTGCTATCTCTGATGTGACCTTTCCCAGCCTCTGCAAGGCACGAGCCATTTGTGATGACCTGGAGCTGACCAAACCCCAGCCTCAGTTCCCAACAACCACAGGCAAGGCCTGGGATTAGCTGTTACCCTCTCAGGCAGCCAGGCTCAGCCTGGAATGTCAGCAAAGGAATGCCAGGATTTCAAATCTGGAGGGACATCAGTGCAAGTCTGAGTTATCTCCCCTGGGAGAACCACAGGAGAGAGCCCGAGGTGCAGGGGTTTGCCTGTTACGCACCACACACTCCCAGGATTCCCCTGCAGGACCTGCTGGACACAGATGTTTGTGTACAGAACTGTTTCTGGATAGATGGATTTGCACATCTGTTCATGTAGATACTGCACATGCAAGCATGTACTCCATAGGCACTACCTGTATAATCATATCACACACGTAAACAAACCCCAGAGGAAAGAAAACTGATTAGCATTCCCATATTAATCCTACTGGGCACTGCAAGTATTTCTTAGAGCCAGGATGGGACCACAGCAGTCTGATTCCACAGTAAAGTGTTTATGCAAAATATGACACCTCTGCCAGGGGGAAGCAAAAAAAAAACAACTCAGGCTGCAACTGCAGCTTTTTCTCTCCCTCGCATTATTTATTCCCTCCACAAAGGCATCACTGGGGTTTTTTTAATGTCACCACAAAAAACACTACAGAAAATCCAGCCCTACCTGGTGCTGTCACTATCAATGAAACATCTACATTAAATTCAGATAAGCTCAAAAAAAAAAAAAAAAATTAAAATGGCATAATATGAATTTTACAGATTCATACAGATGAGATGCTAGGAGTTTAATAAACAAAAAATGTTTGTTCCCAAAAAACCTGTGATTTAGGAGACTGTCAAAAAAATGCTCAATTTCCTTTTCACTTCTTCAAACAAATTGCATGCCATCGCAGCAGTACCTACTTTTGAGGGCTCACCTCTGTTTTTTTTTGTCTTTTAAATCAGGTAGCATTTTCCTTTCTGTGGATTCCCAAGATTTCCAATCTCTCAATGAGGCTGAGAGGTGCAGGATAGCAATTTTAACCACCCAGGGCCAGGGGTGGAATGGGATGGGCTTTAAGGTTCCTTCCAATCCAAACCATTCCGTGATTCCATGATAAAACAAAACCACAAAGACCCCTCTCTTCCAGAGAAGGTTTGTAGACAATTTTTTCCAGCTTTGCTTTATGTTCTCATCTCAGCCCTGCAAACACGGATGAATACCAGAATAGCTACAAGATCTCATTAATCAAAAAATAGCTGGAAAGATGAACTTGCAATCCTGGTATTTCCTTTTGAAAAAATGAGATCAATTAGGTGCACTGCCTGACTGTATTTTCAATGAACTCTTCAAATCAACACTCGCTTACCTGGAAACTTTCTTCAGTCTTAAAAGTTAACTTCAACAGAAGTGTCAAAGAGTTTAATTAGAACAAGAGGTCTTGAACACACTAAGTGTGAGTTCCAAGTGCTCGAGGAATACATCTATGTAGTCTAACATGATGGAATTTGGAGATGGAGACAAAGGAGAAATTGGCACTTTTGCTCAGAGGTGAGCAGAACATCTCATTAATGTTCATCAGGTCATGTTCTGCTTTGCCCAGTCCATAATACACACATGAAAATTAGGATCAGTAAAAAGAAAACAGAAGTTTCCACTCATGTTCTTTAAACTTGCCCAGATTTCTCCTGGCTTTATAAATACATGGAGCATGGAAGAACTCTGAACAGAAGAGCTGCCTTTGAAAAGAGACAAAGAGGAGATCTATTCACAGGTCTTCTAAGGCACAGGTCCCTCATGTCACCATGCCAAACCACCTCACCATCAGCTTGCTGCACAGAACATGCACAGCTTCAGGGGAAATCTCAGACACCAGAAGGGAAAGATCATCTATTTTGGGGCTGTGACCACATTATGGCCCACAGTCCCAGCATATGGTGACTAACACTGCTGTGTGGAGCTTGCTTTCCCAGAGAAAGCACTTTTTGTTTGAATAACTGGTTGCTGATACAGTGAGTCACTCCACCACTCTAAAAGGGCTGGCTGGGAACTGCTGAGTACAGAATGTGTGTTTGTTTAGGAACAATCTGCCTTAAATAAACCACTGACTCACCTTGTCACGCAAATGATGCTCTGCGGCCTCAATATTCAAAGGATCGTCAAAATTCAAAAGATCCTGGAAAAGAAACAGAGAACATTGAGGGGCTCCCACTCACTGCATCACCAGGAGCCCAGCCCTCATGAACAAGATAATGGAACAAAGCAAACAGGGCAGCAAAGGCAGTTGCCTTTCATCACTTTCATCACTTGACAATTTCATCGCTGCCTCCGTGGTGTCCCTGCCAAAGGTAAACGCAAATGAGTTTGGCAATTGGAAACCAAACCACAGGACAATAAAATGGCAACAGCACCAGGGCATTTAAGCCCTTCTGGTGTGGGCCACACACGACCCCACGACACTTCTCCCTGGAAGTGAATGCATTTCTATTGAAAAACTACATTTTGGAGGAACAGTCGAACTTTAAGGAGGCACAATTCCTGTTGATTTTTGTTAGAGGGCAAAGTAAACCTTTAAAAAAAAACTTCTGCTGATAAAGTAGGGGTTTCCTTGATTCCACCTCCATAGAAAAGCAATTTAATTCTCTCTGTAAAAAAGCTATGCGACCTGGAGCCTGACAGGGAAGTTTTAGTGCTCTAGGAAAAACAGGGCCTAGAGGGAAAGGAGTGCAAAGACCCCAAGAACTAAGGACACGTGGGGTCAAGGAGCAGAAATAGTCACAACAAACCTCAGGCCTCTCAGTTTAATCTCAAGTATTAACTTTAGGTAGGAGAAAGGGTCTAGGGTTAGAAACAGTGGAGAAGAGGAATCATCATTAAAAGTAACACTGAATCACAAGGCCCCTGTTCTGCCTGCAGCCCAGACCTCTCCCCAGTCTAAGGTCAGCCTGTTTTAGAGTGAAAAACCACTGCCCCTCAATGTGAAAGGCTCCTGGCAGTCCCTGACTCATCTTCAAGCAGCAAACCCCATGTTTCACCCAAATCAAGGCACCAACCCACCTCATTTTCACTCACTTTCTTCAATAAACCTTCCCATGAATCCACCAGACCAGTGTGATCCCAGCGCCAGATTTCCAAAGCCTAATTATTTACAAGAAGCTGGGTGTGAGGGAAAGCCAGGAGGGAAGCACAGCTCTTACCAGCCATGACAAATGCCTGTGGTCTCCCAGGCATGACCACCCCTCTCTGCAGCTTTTTGTCCAGTATTTTTATGTGCAGCTCTGCCCCAGAAGATTTTGCCTCCTTCCATTTACTTGGCACGCACAGGGAGACTGACTGTGAAATGCACTTCACTTTTGCTGGAAAGGCAAATGCTCTCTAAACTTTTACACCGATTTACCAAAGAAGCTGTTGGAAAAACCAACCGAGACTTTGGATGCCAGGAAATCCAAGGTTCCTTCTTCACCCTGGAGTGGCTGGAGTGGTCCCTTCAGAGGGAATGACAAACGTGGCCACCAAGTCAGTGCTGCTCTTTGCTTTCTCCTGACCTTCCCACCCAGCAGCAATGGCTGAGGAAAGGAATCCCTAAAAAAGGTAGCTTTTGTAAAGATTTAGCCTCTCTCCACTTTTAGTGCAAAAGCAGCTGTTGCATCCTGCCTGCCTCTTGCAGCTTCCTGCCCTCTTCCTCCTTTTTCAAGGTGCTCCTGCAATTACAGGTTCCTTGCTCCCATCAATCTTTAGAAAAAAAAAGGAATAAAACCACAAATTCTAAGCTTAAAATAAATAAATATCTAAGTGATAAGTCAGGTTTTATGTAAACTCTGTGACTGGATACCAAGGCTCCTGAATAGGAACCTAAGTGCTCAAAAAAGGAATGAGACTGCAGGGCAGTCATTAATTCCTAAATAGCATTTTTTTAAAAGACTAATACCAACACAATTCCTTCTCAGAGCAGTAGGAATTTCTATTTCCTGCAGATCAGCAGGAGTTTCATACTGCGTGGAAGATCCCAAGTAATTTTTCATCAAAATATCCCCTAATACTTCTCACTGAAGTAAAATCTAAAAAACCTGGCATTTCAGCCAGTCTGGATGAGTCCCACAAACAAAAGCACAATCTGATTTCATACTCGTCCAACACCCACTGAAACCAAAGACTTTTAGAGGCAACACACAGGGTTAGCATTGGGTGATGCTGAAACTAAACCAGGCAAGGAAAAGAAAAATGGACATGCAAAATGTTCCTTTACTTACAGTAAATAAAGAGTTTAACCCCCAGACAATATCCTGCAAAGGAAAAACACAGTTAGTTAGACATGCATTTCAGGAGTTTTGAACATGTTCAGAAACTTTATTTTTCTATTAATCCATGAAATAACCAGGAAAAAAATCTAGATTTTTTTCTAGTGAGTAACGTTTTACTGTTTTAAATCAGAATGTTGAAAAAGCTTTCCCATTTCATGGCCACTTGGTATTTAGAAGTCAGCAAAAACCAAATATTGCATATTCAAATAGAATATATTTGAATATTCAATATTCAAATAGAAGGTCCAATCTTTCTGTGTGTACTCCTGTTGCTCCTCCATTCAAGGAGGGGAGTGATACCAACTGAAAACTGCACTGCTTAGTTTAAACGGTGGGTAAAGGAAGTTAAAATTCAGCAATCTATTCTTAAAATTAAAGAGGGGTCAAACAAATACTTGAAACTGTCAAAATATCAGAGAAAAGAGGGTGAGCTGCAGTAGGAGTATAGAGAAATACTATTCTTGTATAAGCATATGTCTCGAGTCATTCCACGGCTAAAATACACCTTTTACAATAAAGATAAAGCCTCAAAGTAAAAAACTTCCTATGCACAGCAAAGAACTTCAATAAATGAGTGTATTTGAGCTTGCTTCCTGTTCTGGGCCCTGTGCTGAGAGTGTAGACCACAGAAATCCATATCCCTTAAGGACACTGTCCAATTATGCCCTAATGAACAAGACACGATGTCAGCATTACGCAGCCAACAGCCTCTCACGATCCAATTTCCCTTTGATCTTGCACAAACAAACAACCCACACAGTTTATCTGCTTTCAAAACATCAATCTGCCCAGCAGGGCTGGCACTGTCAGCATTTCCAGCCTCAGCACCTTCTCAAGCGTGGCAGAGACAGCAACTTTCAAACTGCTCATCACCTTCAGCGGCAGCACAGACACAAACTGCACAGAGGGGTGACCCAGACATTTAATTACAGTTAGCTGCAAATTTTAAGACTCTCGTGCTGAGCAGTCATCCTCACTCCCAAACAACTCCACCAGTTCCCTGGCAAGCAGGAGAAAAATGAACTATTTCAAATAACAGATGGAAATCATTGGTTTACACTTTTTATTTAAGTTTCTGTGCTTGCTCAACTGCTGGCACAGAAGCCAGGCATAGCAGAGGTCAGCAGAGCATGGTATTAAGGAAACCTGTATTAATCCTAGGGATAAATTACTAGTACACTGCAATGATGTGACAAAGTCACAGATTAAAGGAAGATTTATTGGCATGGAGAGCCTGGAGAGTAGGAAAAGGCAGGAAGGTCTCAATTTCCACTTGATTCTCCCACATCCAGGGATCAGAGGGTGCTCAGCAGCTCTGGGCAACCCCTCTGCCGCAGCAGATGCTCTGCCCCCAAAGGTCAGGAGCCCATTCCACTGCTGCCCTCCAAGGCTGTATTGTCCTTCAGGGAGGCAGAGCTAACAGGAAAAAATGACACTTTTAGATGCTGCCTTCTACCTACACCATGAGACAGCAGGATGCAGCTGAAGAATGTGATGGAGAATCACAATACTGAGCATTAAAACCATCCTGAAAAGGTACAAGGTCACATGAGTACTCTGGGGTCTGGCCATTTCTAAATCCTGAACGCCAAACCTGCATTCCCAGGGTTACAAACTGTCCACAGCTGTTCAAGCACTGGCATGGCTAAAAAGGAACAAGCCAGGAGCAAGTCAGTGCCTTTTAAAATGCTCAAGAGCTCATCTCCTTACACTGAGCAGTGCTGAAGCCCCTGGTGTGCCAGAAGCTCCCCAGACACTGGCAGAGCTCTCTACAGACAAAACTCTCCCTTGTCCAACACAAGCCCCAATACCTCACACAAGTAAATGCTGCAGCTCAAAAAGGAGATGCAATGTCCTATTTTCCCATTATATAAACAATTGCTCCCAAATTCTTATTTGTTGAAGCCTGGTTTTAATGCTTTGGGGTGCTTTGACTCTTCTGGGCTGGTTTTACAGAGTTCTATTAAAACACAAGAAAGAAGACACCAAACAAACAAAAACCCAAGAAAAAAACCCAACCCTCCAAAAAAAACCCACACACACAAAAAAAAAAAAAAAAAAACCAAAAACCTTTGTACAGGCACAAGTTGTCAAAATTCTGTACATCTCCACTGCCATTCTAGACAACAAAAAGCATAACAGGAATATTATTATTATTACTGAATAATTTACCTGTGAAAGTCTTAATACCATTTTTGATGTTTCCATCTATTCAAGTTTTATGATCTGGATTCATTTTATACCCTTGCATGGCTCCATAAAAAATAATACTAAATTACTACCAGGGGGGCAATTACTTTTTGTAATGAACTTGAGGCTAGCCTGGATTTAAATCTAGGATATTGAGAAAGGGAAGTGGGATGGAACAGATGAGCAGAAGTGAAGCAAGCACTTGGTATTTGAAAACCTCAACATCGTTGAATTGCAGAAATAATCACTCTGCATTACTGACTTCAGCAGAGCTGCTGGCTGCATGCAGATAAGCACAGGCCTAGATGCTTCCTTTGGGTTTTCCTGAGGAAC
This sequence comes from Tichodroma muraria, assembly GCA_013390105.1. Lineage (NCBI taxonomy): Eukaryota > Metazoa > Chordata > Aves > Passeriformes > Sittidae > Tichodroma > Tichodroma muraria. Next base: position 13,102 of record WAAG01042342.1, on the reverse strand, counting down.
TACAAGGATGGGCAAGCCACTGAAGATCTTGTCAGATTTAAAAGCTCAAAAACTTCTGTTCTCCTTCAGTGTAATAAAGCATCAGGCTTGGCTTCAAATATGTACTGAACTTGTGGTTTAAATAGTCTGAAAACAAAGTTAAGCCTATGTGCAGGAATGTTTCAAGGTTATCTTCACAGGGAGGAGCAGGGCAGGTGGCAACTGAAAATGTTAGTGGTGGTGCACACCTTGAAGGTGCTGCACTTCAGCGAGACCCTACTTGTACAAGATCAGACATCTACACCTGATAAAGCTGTTTCCTCTACAAAGCTGCTGCTCATCTGTCCTGGGTTCCAGTGCAAGATGTCCCCGGCAGTGTGTATTCCATCAGCATCTGTTGAAAACCGGGTGGGGGTGGGGATGGGGTAATCCTCTGTCAATGGCCAGCTCTTGTCATTGTCAGTCTTGTCAATGGCCAGCTCTGTCAATGACCAGCTGGGGCAGTTTCCTTCATCTCTTCCACAATCCNCTACACCCTTTCTACAGGATCACCGCTTCAACAGAACCACATCTGCCACTCCAGAAGGACTGCAGCCACCATTTAATGGCACTGCCACCAACACCCCGAGCCACAGGGTGTCAGGTTGGATTCTGACTCTGTCAGGGGGTTTTGGTGTTTGTATTACTGCATTTTATTTTTTAATTATCTTAATAAAGATAATTAAAATTATTCCTATCCCCATATCTTTGCCTGAGAGCCCCCTAATTTTTCAAAATTATAATAATTTGGAGGGAAGGGGTTTACATTCTCCATTCCAAGGGAGGCTCCTGCCTTTCCTTACCTGTCGCTCAAACTAAGACATCATCCAATTTCTTCTCTGTATCTAACATCAAAGTTACAGAGGACAAGGGCACCACTGCTGAGGGAGAGCCACAGAGCAAAGCTGAGAGCCTCTGCTTTTGTACCAAATCTGCTTTTAGTACCTGCCCAGGCTGGACCTGCAGTCAGGGCTGCCAAATTCCTCGAGCTGCTTTATCTGGTTCCTCCTCCAGCCGTGCACAGGCTGCTCCCTGTTCACTATCCCAGAGGTTTCCCATCAGCTGAGATGTCACCCGTGGGTCAGATGCCTTTGGCAGTCCAAGGCAGGTCTTGGATATGCAACTGGATTTAACTCACATCTATTCTGTTAGTTCAGAGGAGGCAGTGATGGTATTTGAAATCAAGAACTGGGGTTCCAAAGCACAGCAGTACCTGGCTAAATCCACAGTGGCTACGGGTGATGCCCTTTCCCGATTCCTCACTATCCCATCTGCGGTGCCAGAAACTGCTGCCTGCTAGAGGCTGACCTGGAGCAGAGACTGGACAGAACAAAGGGATAAAGCAGGGATTTATTCAAAGGCCTCCATGGGCACACCCGGGCAGCACAAGAGCCCCGTGGGACCACACCCAAGATGCACCTGAATGGTCACAAAATGGAGCCCTGATCACGAGGTCTCACACTTTTGTAAGTTCTGGTCCATTGGCACATTGGAGTCAAATTGTCCAACCACAGCTTCAGGTCATGAAGCTCCATCCTCCTTGTTTTTTTCCTTCTCACTTCACTGTTGTTTTTGTTCTTGGGCCTTGAAGTTGCCCTTGGTCCCAAGCTAGAGAAGGAATTGTTTTGTCTATCTACTCTGGGAAGAGAGCTTAGCAGCACTTAATATGAAACCTAAATCTACCCACTAAAACAGCACAGAATCTAAAAATATAAAAGCTAAAACTTAAGGCATCAAGAGGAACACAGAATAATGAGGGAAGCACACTCTGCTCCATGGCCCAGTCACCATTCTGGGCTGGAGCGTGGGGAAGTCAACACAGGCAAGTCAGAAGATCAACAGACTGTTGTAAACACCCCTTTATCATTGTCCCTTTTCATTCTGGACTATTTTTGTGCTGCATCTGAGTGAAAAGTTACACTAAACCCCTACCCACAGATTTATTTACAGCATGCCAAACGAGGAGAAAAAACCTGCTGCTGCAGCAGTGTCTGAAGTTCAAGAGCAGTGACTCAAAATCCTCAATGCAGCTTTAGAAAAAGCCTCTCCTGAGGCCAGGGAGTCTCAAAGTTTTGCATTTCTGGGATGCCCTAACTCAGTCACAGACCTTGCCAAGTGACAGTTCTCAGAACCACTTCACAAAAGCAATGCCACTGAAACCATGCCACAGACAAGGGTTTCAGAAAGACAACCACAAGCACTTCTGGAGGGAGAGCAAACACGGAAATTGCAAATCAAGATTCTCCTTTAACAGGCAAAGTATATTTCATACATTAATTTAAGAAGAGAGCAAGCCAGGCAAAAGCACCTAACGAACTTCTAATCAAAGAAATTCCCTTAAGAGATCCGAGAAGCATTTCTGATCTAACAGACTGACCAAATCAAAGCTCGCTGCTAAACAATTTTTTATAAACAAACAATTTAACCCAGAGTCAGATGAACAAAAGGAACAGCAGTCATTACACAAGCACATGTCTGAAGCAAATTTTTTTGGGTTGTTTTAAAGAGGGTTGGAAATGCCACTCCAAAGCTGAGCTTGCTCTAGTCCAGGCCATGCATGGCCGAGTCCTGGGGCAGCTCTCTGCTGTCTTGTCTGCCTATACACCCACCACCTCAAGGGGTTTTTCCTTTTCCCTTCCCCTTTCCCCACCATCTCTTAAAAACAAGCCCAGCTTCTTCCTCTCTTCACTGCAGCATAAAAAACCAAGCACACTTCATCCCACCACACCAAATTAATCATTGCTCCTGAGGATCAAAAAAAAATTATTTTCCTTCCAGAGAGGTAGGCACTTTTTGGCTTATGAAAAAACAACTTCTCTCCTAAACTGTCTTCTCCCAAATAAAATCTCCTTTTATATTTCCTCTCCCGCTCTTCTCTGATCTTGCAAAAGCTGAAAAACATTGTTTCCACCTAGAATAAGGTGATAAAGTGAATGCCACCTTTCTTTAGCCACCCACAAAAGCCATCTCAGCTGTCATGTGCCTGCCATCCCTGCCCGTGGCTTCCCACCCAAACACAAAAGCAGCTCCCTACAGGGCTCTGGGTAACTTAAAAGGCATAAACTGCTCCAGTTAGCAAGCACAAAACAAGGAGGAAGGCTGGAAAACCATTTCTTTTGTGCTTAAATATAGGAGGGGAAAGAAAACAGGAACAATTCCAGCCTGTTCCTCTCCCAGACCGAGGCAGCTGTGAACTGCCAAGCATGCAGGGGCACTCGCCTCAAATCCTTCACACTGTCACTGGCTCCTTGACGTTTGTCCCCCTGGTTACTTCAGGGCAAGAGGATAATCCTGTGCATATTGTTCCCTGGAGAATTCTCTGATAGCTTCTTAATCAACTACACCACAGGGATTTGAAGCCATCACCCTCTGGAGAGCAGTCTGCTCAGTGCATTAAAGCTGACACAAATAGAATATTCAGAAATCAGCAGTTTGGGGAGAACAAGCACGGTTTAGTTACACTTACTGAGGTATCTCAGCTCTCCTGACCCACATGCTCACAATAACAGCTACTGTACCTAACCCAAAGATTTGGCTTTGCCAGGGGACATTAAAGAGAGAAAATTACAATTTTGCAGATCTTTTCTGAAGCGAAAGCTATTAGAAGACACTGAGTTGTGTATTTTCACCAGCCTGGGCACGTATGGAGGGGAAAGAAATAAATCACTTCTTACGAAACTGATAAAGCCAATTTCTAATGAAGTCAAAATACAACACAATATATCCCTGGAAAAATATCTCCTGAAGCTTATTTTAAGAAAAAACTGAATGTCAGATTTACACAGAAGATTGTCTTAGTGGATTATAGCTTCTCTTCCCAAATACTGGGTCTGAAGTTTTTGTCTGGGCCTTATTCAATTTTTAGAGGTGAGGAAGACACATAAAAAGACCAACTCCAAAGCAGGATTTGAATAAATCAATAGCTGTACAATGCTGTCATAATACTGAGAAAAACAGCCTGAGCAACAAGAATTAATGTAACAAAACATACAGGTTTCTTTTTTCCCTTCATCCTCAAGACAGTGACAGTCATTTTATTGTCTGTTTAAAATACTCCCCTACACTAATTACAGATGATTTTGACAGCAGACCATGTATTTTCCTTAATATGATGGGTGAAAGTTTTGTACTTTCAGAACTCCTCAGGTTGAGGCTTAAACACTGAGGTAAACTGGAAAAATTAAGTCACAACCCTCTGGTTTATTTCTCCAAGGGATTAGTTTGACATTCGGATGATTCCAAATGAAGTCATTCCACTGCCTGAAGACAACAGCAGAAGCAGTGAACCACACAGGACAAAACGTTGCCATTTAGCATTAAAACACTAATTAAATAAGCAAGGCTCTTAAGGATCAACTCCAAGTAGCAGTAGTTTACTGGAAATGAGTCTGAATTCCTTTTAGATCAGGTAATCTAATAGCACAGACATATATTTATTAACCTAGGGTCTGGAGTTATGGGAGAGAAATTCCTGAAGAAACAGTGGTTTCCTGTAGGTGGGCATGAAAAGCTGCCTGCAGATCTCTAGTTTCAGACCACCTGGATGTTTCCCACTCCTGCTCCTGCCTCTCCTGACAGCAATAATACAAAAATGACAAAACCCGGCACTTTGAACTACCTCAGTGAAAAACTGAAATGCACAAACACCTAAAAAACATAGAACCCCCCCCAAAAACCAGCCCAGCTTTCTGAGACCAGCTGGGTCTCTGTCAGAACCCAGCTACAGAAAGAAAAAAAAGGATGAATATTCCCTGTGAACATCCATCATACATTTTTAAACACTGGCTTTAATGTCCATATGGCTCAGCCCCCCCCAGAGTTGCCCAGGAGTGCTTTGATTATTTTTAAGGTCCATCAATCAGCCACTGATTATGAACCCATTTTCAGGTGAAGTTGGTTAGAGGTAACTGCAGAAGGAGCCTGACTTTTAGAACCAATCAGGCATTCAAAATACAGATCCACTCCTTCAGTTCTTGAAATCAATTACCTGAGATGTTTTTATAGCAAAATGAAAAAAAGCATTTAGGACAAAGCTGAGAAATGTTAAAGAGGACTAACTCAGCTAGGCAGTTGATAATCCTGGCAAATAAGGTACATGCTGAGGACTGACAGGAGCTACTAAAGCACTCTGCAGTTTGAAATTGAAATTACTGAGGGTACAAAGCAGAGTAGCAGAGTAACAGCAACAGTGTGAAGTCATATGAGGTATTTAAAAGCTGGTATTTCCAGTGACATAAAAAAAATTCTGAGAGCAAAATGGAATTAAAGCCATCTATTTGCTTTCTGCCTGGGAAATGTTCATTTTGACCATCCCACCTGAAATCAGGAGAAAAGCAAGTTCGGACACTCTGAGCAGGGCCAAAGTAACTGCAGCAGTCTCCAGCTTTGTGAATAAGCTGTTTTAAGAGAGGAAAGTATGCAATAAAATGATGCAGAGCATGACAGAATGGAGACTGAAAGGTAAATAAGCTCCTGTTGCTAACTCATGTTTAGCTACAAAGGAGTAGGAGATGGCATAAAGATCAGCTAGAAAGCACTGCAGCAGTGTTCACACAATCCACAGCCTGGAGACCAACCACTACCAGAAATTATCTAAGGGTTTGGGGTTCTGGAGTGTGTCTGTGAATATTA
>WAAG01042341.1:94698-141595 GCA_013390105.1 Tichodroma muraria | reverse complement strand
ACAGCAAGGCATAACGGTATCCTGCCACTGAACACACTTCTTGAAGTTCCATTCCTTATATTCTGCATGTCCTGAGATGCCCCATCCTGCCCCAAACCAGATCCTCAGCCAACAGGACAGAGGCAGCTGCTCTGCTCCTAACATTGGTGCATTTATGCCTGCAGGCAACCCCTTGGGAAATTTTACTTGCAGCTGGTTTACTCAACCTCTTAGGCTCACTCATGCAAAGGACAAAATCCAGTGTCAGGGGCTGTGGGAGATGAGAAATGCCAAACAGGCCACCAATACAAGTGCATCTGAATGGAAACAAGCTGTAAGACTGCAATCAGAAGAGGAAACGTCATCCATCTAAAAATCCACTTGCCCCTCTATTTCATTTACAACACAAATAACTGTGGAGCCTTTCCATGGCACCAGTGAGGTGCCACACTCTAAATTGCAAAGCCAAACATTTCAAGACTATTTCACTCTCTGATCTGAGAGATGTTATAAAGGACCTGTAATATTAAAAGCTACTAAACACTCTTCAAGTTGACTCCAGAAGCCTTTGACATGTCTAAGGCTCAGCAACCTAAATTTCAGCACCTGAGGACCACAAATTGTTAATGGAAACCACCAGCCCCCAGATGCAGGGCAGACCTAAGGTCTTCCTCAAGAGTAGAACAGGAGGTACAGCCAGGCACCTGAACCACATCCACTGCAGCAGGATGGAGTGAGAAAGGCACTGGAGCTTGGGAAGGGCACAGAACTGATGTCCAGACTCTATCTTCCCTGAGGTGTTCTGAAAGTACTGATTTAAGAGACATGGACTTGTATGAAACAAAGTTCTTACTACCAACCAGTTATATTAAAGCAATTATAACCATGTAAATGACCACTTGGCTGTATTTTAAAAATTACTGTATTTTGTCATTGGCAGTAATTCTAATTTGCAAGGTAACATCTTCAGCTATACAGTATGATGAACACACGTATGGAGAGAAATTTAGGTAGTCACTTTAGTTGAGATGACCAAAAGCAAAATATTCTGTTCTTGACAGAATTCAGTACTAACTTTCACCTTCACCACTGGTCAAAGTCACATTGAGACCATTTAAGTGCTCAGAGTTTAATACAATTTATGCCCTCAGATACAGGAAAATACTTTATTATTTCCAAGACTAGAGAAAAAAGATGTGGACTGTCTGACAGACCCATTATCAATGTGGCCACATTCTTTTCTTTGTTCACAACAGCACTCAGTCATGGCCTGTATCCAACTTAAATAACTGGTCCAAATTCCATGTATCAGCCTTTTATTTTACAGCTTGGAGATTGTATCTTTATAATAATAATAATAATAAATCCGTTTTTCATGTTTGACCTTAAATAAAGCACCATGTCTATGATGAACTTGTCACCAAAGAACAGGCAGGTACAAACTATTTTCTGTTCATGCCAGCAATGGTCAAATGGTCAAAGCTGACTTTTTTCCTGCTTCTGCAGACCTAGAACAACTATAGGGCTTACACAGCTCCAGCCTGACAGCTTCTGCTTAAGGCAAGTGTTCAGGGAGGCATCAGCAAAGTTATATGGATTTTCTGAGGAAGTACAACATTTTATTTTGTGATGTTTCTTCCTTACCCTATTAAGCTTACATGATACCAAACCACAAACCCCCTCTGCATTGCACAGTTGAAAGAAAAAGCCTCCAGCTTCCATTGATTCTAATAGAATTTGTCATTTGAAAGGAAGAAATTCTCTCCAGAACTCATAGAATACTTCAATTAGATGGAATGACTTAGTTTATATGCACTATGTCCAATTTTTCCAGTCAAACAATCCTTTAAGAAGGACCAAGAAATCATTTGGTATATGGGCTTATTGCAAAAGAAAATTATGAGCACTACACAATAGTTTGAAAATCATACATTTTCAATCCAAAAAGAGGCTATTGTGACCACCTTTGCTGATCTACCCTTCACACACAAAGGCCTTTTTTGAAGCTGTTCTCATTCACAAAAAAATGAACGACCCCACCAAAAAAATCCAAAACCAATAAAAAACCAACAAGAAAACAAAACAAAAAAAAAACCCCAAAGAGGTATTTTAAGAAAATATTTTTATTTCAAACAAGAACAGTCCATCAGGGAAAACACACCATGTCCCCTTAAAGACTTGACTCTTCCTTTCTTGAGAAGCTGTGTCAAGACATTCAGTTCTGTCCTGCCCTCCCTTATGATAGTGAAAAGTATCCTTCCTGTTACTCCTCATACATATATTCAGATCACAGACCAATGGGTCCCCATATATTGGCCCCAGATCATTCATTCCCTTGCCTGCTCCCTGCGCTAAACTAAACAAACTAAGCTCCAGGACTGCCTTGCTATAGAACAGTTTTTCCAAAACTCTTCTTGCTGGTCTTTAGAACAGGTCAAACCTGTACACAGCTAAACACAACTGTTGACACATCAATGCACTTGTATAACTGGCTTTTACAAAGCTAAATTTCTGAACTTTCTGGGTAGTAAGTAATTATTTGAGATAGATCCAAGAAACACACAGGAAAACTGAATGATGAAATGGGCTCAACCCCCCAGGATTCTAAGAAACAAACCATGTTTTCATACATGAATAAAAAAAAAAATGTCTGAGGTAGATCCATTGTTCAAAATATTTTGCTTGTCTGATCAAGCAAGCCATGGTTGTCTTCTTCTCTAGCTTCAAGACTTAAAAGAAACCCTCAGTTCTTGACTCAGTTCTTCTAAGGTAGCAGTCATTTGACTTCCATGGGAATTTATGAATCCCCGGCTGTGTTGTTACTGTTAACAAGAGCTGACAGTTAAACGCATTTCATTAACAGAAACTAGAATGAGAATGACAAAACCTTAGCAGATCAGATCTGCAATTGAAAAGGTGACCAGTGTAAGGAGAAAGAGCTGTCTGCCAGGATTGCGCTCGCCTCGCACCCACGCTGATGACAGCGTTATCTCCTGCTTGTGGCCTGTCGCTCTCCTACACCAGTCAGCACAGCATCAGCAAGATGGAGATGTCAAGAACAAACCCATGCCAGCATCAGCTCTCCCCGCACATCAAGAGCAGGAGTAAAAGTAAATCCTACTGGAAGAATTAAAAACAAAGATTTTTTTTTCCCCAGCTGAAAATGTACAGAAGATTAGCAAAGGCACAGCGGAAAGTGAAGGAGGCTGACAGGCAGTTTGTTAATTGATTCTTTTCAGACTTGGAAGAGCAGGCAGAAGATCCAAGGACAATTGCTGGGGTACAAAACTTGCTGGGAGTGCTTGCATGGGATATATATTCCCACTGTGCAGCCTCCTCACTAGCAAGCACTGCCAAAAGATTGACTGGGCCTTGAACATCTGTGGATTTTCAAAACCTACTGAACAAACCTATCTCTAGATACACAAAATGACAATTTAATCCAGATGTAAAACAATGGGTAGAACCATTATACTGCTCAGCTGCAGCAGAATAACAGCAATCCTGGTGCTAGAATGTACCTGGTGATTGAACTGGGAGCTGAGTAGAGCTTCACAGATTTGCCCAAGGAGTAAAGAAGAGGAGAACATCTAAAAGTAATCTATTCTGAAGAAACACACCTTTTGGGTCAACCTTCATTTCCAAATGTATTTTGTCACTAAAAGCTCCTTCCCTGGGTTCACCAAATTTAGAGTAGTCCTACTCTCAGTTGATATATGAAGGCTATTCAGCCTGATTGTATAGTTTGCTATTGTGTTCCTTTCCNAAAGGAAACGTAAAAGAGGAAAAAAACCTACCACTATTCATCCTATTATATTTAGTGCTCTGTCTTCCCCTGCTATAACAGCTTGCTTGATTGCCTTGTCCCCCTGCTGTGCCATACTCTTTTAGCCCTGAAAGCACTTTGGGAAATTGAGGATCATTTATGATATACTTGTATAGCACCTGGCAGGACAGGATTGTGGCTTCTGGTCAGCACGGCAGTGTCAACACATTATTGACCATCTCAAAATTCAGGCTCCCTTGCCGACCTATTTTTATTCCAACTAATGTACAAAATTTGTTATTAGTAGTACAAAATACAACCAGCCTGATAGGCTTTCTGTGACATCCTTCTTTCAGTTCTTGGGAGTGACAAAGATACAAGCTCTTCCATGAGGCACCTCACTCACTGCTTCGCAGAGAATCAAATCACAGCTCAGGCTACTCTATGAGTAGAGATTTGCCTTGTAAACAAGAAAAACATACTCTTTCATCCCTGTTACTTGAAGAACCTAAGGCAAGACCCCTCCATCCTTTTCTTTCCCTGGCAATGATGTGGAGGTACCTTAGAGGGGTCAGGCTTTTCCAAGCTCCAACAGAGCAGGCAGAGTCACAGGATAAATGCTGAACTGGGTGTTGGGAAACTCCAGTCCTTTTGCCAGCATTTGGATGTCTGAATGGCAGTGATTAAAGGAGGGGCCAGCTAAACCCACCCCCACACACCACAGCAGCATTCCAGTGTTGTTAGAAATCCAGCTGTTCTCTGAAAACTGACAGGATTGACTGTTCCTATTTTGGTTGAGGAGACAGAGGAAACTCCCCTTCCCCATCCATTATCAGTGTTTAATCCCTCCAGCACGTCAGCTCCGTGGCTGTGGCAGCGAGGAGAGGCAGAGGCAGCATTAGCATTCCAGGCACAGGCAGCACAGGAGGCAGCAGGTTTATGATCTGTGCAGCCCGAGATCAGCGCTGCTCTCCCCCGAAGAGCTGGGCAACACCCAGGAGCTGCACATTACATCACCTGTACCTCCAGTAATGCCCACCTTTCCAGCCTGTGAGGGGGCAAGGAGGCACAATCCCTGTGCCACTCACACGGGCAGAGACGCACAACGCTTGTTGTGGCCGGACACTGCATGTCCAGAAATCCCCCATCGCCTTTCTGACCCCAACTCCTCCATGCTGGCAGAGAGCTCTTCCTCCAGCTCCGAGGAACCAACCAGGCAAAGCCATCAGCTGCCCATCAGCTGGCACATCTCCCTCCTCCCAGCCTACCCTGACATCCCTCCTCTGCATGGCCCCAGGGGCAGCAGAGAAGTAATCTGCTATGAGATTAATTGCTCCCTCTGCCGTGTCAGCACAGCTATGATGTCTTCTGTATTTATAGGGAGCAGAGAGAAAAGGGGTTTGTGGACAGTTTTTCACCATGGGTACACGATGGGGTATAACAGTTGCATGGAAACAACTTGTTTCCAGCTTCAGACATCAAAAACACCCTGTTTCCTTAAATGGACGTGCCAAGTCACCAGTTTATTATCAAATAGTATAACTAATCGTTTGCTGCTGTTAGGAAATAATAATCCTAAAAAAGAGAACATATAGGCATGGTTGCTTCTGAACACACCAAAACCCACCCAAGAAATCACTGGCTTCCACTGTCTTTCATTTCCAAGACCCCCAGAATCACGGCACAACAGCCACCTACAATTCGTGCTCTGGATTCAGAATTGCTTTATGTCCATCCTACCCAAGCTGGCACGTAAAAGGGATCCCTCTCTGCTCGTTCCTCCCTTCTGTATGGGTCCCACTTTTCTGGCTGCACTGGGAGACAAGTGAGAGCTGTTTTGTCAGGTTGGTTTTCGGTGGGATCAGCATTTTTCTAGCTCACAGCGCTGCCACACAGGCACCAGTCCTAGCAAAAAGGAGATGGCAGGGATGCATAGCCAGGAGGGAAAACAGAGCTGAACTGCCCCTCTGGGTACCCAGAACACATTTTCCTGAGCTTAAAGCAGCTGTGGAACAGCAGTCTCCTATCTCTCTGTGATTCAGCAGAAAAGGGTTGTGTACTAGTAGCTAAATAAAGTTTCCTTTATATCCACAACCTAAATTTTCAAATGAGTACCAGGACTAGTTTTCAAGACCTCAATGCCTTGCAAGCTCCTTAAACTTAGTATTTAAATGTGTTTCTTTTGGGACACATTCCCTACAAGAATTAAGCCAAGAAAAACGATTTCTTCTCCAAACAGGAAATGAAACATCACAACTCTGAACCACTTAGAGGTGCTTCACAAGGCACTTCCAAATCACAGAGATTACAGTGTCTGGGAGTTAATGTGCTGACCAAGACATGTGAGTGGGAGCTTTGGGCAGGTGTCTGCCTTTACACTCCTCAGAAGTGATGCACATCCTCAAACTCTTTAATCTTGTTTTATTAATACAATATTGGTCTAGATAACGAATGCTTATTATTTAGCTTTGTCTCAGGATTGTTTTGACGTTACATGACACTGCCCTTAGGACCAATATTATAAATTAAACAGCAAGCTGCCATCATTTTAAGTGCTGCAATTTTAAAAATAAAATATAAACTAACAGCTGTCACCCAGGAAAAGAAAACAACAAAAGTGAAACCTAAACAAACATTCCCTTAGGCTGCTATTGTTTTCCTAATAATTTGGATGGTATTTTCCCCTCCCCACCCACACAGCAGCAGTTGGAATAGGAAGAATGGACTTTTCTTTTGGCATTTGATAAATTCTTTCCAAATTTAGAGTACTGAACCCCTCCCTTGTATAACATTATAACTATATTATTATATTATATATAATTATGAGTACAAGGAAAGAAGATCTTGCAGAGATCATGGGAGTGATCTGTAGTTGCTGGTGATCTCATGTAAATGGGTACAACTTCAAAAAATTCCAGGATGCCTGTCCAGAAAGGTCTTCAGGAAAAGTTAATCCCTCTACTGCCTGCCCTGGTAACTCATGAATCTGTGTAGGTGAACAGATGTTGCTGAAATGGGAGACTGGAAGTGAGAAAAGATTGAAAAAGATTCTGAGATGCTGCTTGGGTTGGAAGAGTCTGAAACTGGGATACACACTAATCACAAGCTGGGCCTATGTTCACAGAAAACAGGCAAAACACCTTTGTCACTCTTCCTCTTTAGGCTGTTCACCCAGAAGGAACAGTAGGTGCTCTCATGAAGGAAGAATTTGACCTCTAATTGGTAATTTCTAGAGTTAAGGAAAAAAATTCCCCCTCTTGACTTGCAGTTTCCATTTTCCACTTAACTGTTGCAAAGACAATCACTGCTGGCACAAACAAGCACTGGAGTGTAACCTGTAAAGCTAAAATACAGAAGTAGCTTGATTCTGCTCCCAGCACCAGCTGAGAGAGGGGTCTCAGTTCTTTGAGACTCACAGAATCATAGAATAGTTCAGGTTGGAAGGGACCTTTAAAGGCCATCTAGTCCAACTGCCCTGCAAAGAGCAGGGAGATCTTTAACTGATCTTTAACTAGATCACGTTGCTCAGAGCCCAGTCCAACCCTGGCCTTGAAAGTTTTCTAGGATGAGGCTTTTACCACCTCTTCGGGCAACCTGTGCTTGTGTTTCACCACCTTCATCCTAAAAAATTTTTGCATTATATCTAGTCTGAATCTACTTTATTTTAAAACCATTACCAATTGTTTTGTTTTGTTGCTACAGGCCCTGCTAAAAAGCCTGTCCCCATCTTTTTATAAGTCCCCTCGAAGTACTGAAAGGCATCAATAAGGTGACCCCGGAGCCTTCTCCAGGAATTCAGGAAGTACTGCCAAGTACTACAGGGACTCACCAGGAGTCAGGACAGAGAAATCTCTTCCAAAATAACTCCTGAAGATGGGGTAGAATGGAGGAGTGTACTTAGGGAGCAACCCAAGTCAATAACTAGAACACAAGGACAACTTGAATCCTTTTATAGCCTCAACTGTGTGGGCATCCTCAGGGATGGATGCAGCTCCTTCCTGCCAGGACAGGAGAAGAGAGGGCTGGAATGGAGCTCAGCCTCATCAACACTTCAGGGTCTGGGATTTGCTCCCAGGTGTGTTGAGAACCCTGTGATGCTGCTGGCAAGGCAAATACAGCACAAAGTCAGCATGGTTCCCACTGAGCCCCCCCAGCTGCTCAAGCCTTCTGCAAGGAGCCACACCTTTGGTTTGGGCCAATAATTGTGTTAGAGAGGGAAAACCAAACAAGGGCAAGGGCAGCCAGGAGAAGAAAGCCCAGAGAGAATCAACACACAGTCCTGAGTCACAGTGCTCATTGCAAGTGCCAGTTCTGGGTACCTCCCTGAACCAGACCTTCAGCAAAGCAAGGGCACCACAAATCTTGTTTGGGGGAAAGGAGGAGACAGGAATTGGAACAGGGATTGTCCCCACTGGTGACACCTACACCTTATCAGCTCCAGACCATCTCCGCTTGGGAGAAGCACCCTAAGGACATCTGTCCTGCCCTTTGCCACTGCACTGACACCCCCCTCTCTCAAGGGTAAACCAAAACGAAGACCTACAGCGTGCTGGCAGAAGTTTACAAAGTCATTCGCAAATTTAAAACCCCAAATAAAACACAAAAGCAAAGCAAAGCAAAGCGGCCAACCCAAAGAAAAAACCACTGGAGAATTCGGTCCTTTGTTTACTGCTATGAACAGAACTAAGAACTCCAACCACCAGAGATACAAGCCAGATTTATAGAGGAAATTAAAAAAGAGAAGAAAGCCAAATATGTTTAGTTGCTTAACTGAAAGTAAATCTAAGAAACCCAGATGGGATTATTCAGACCTAAGATCAGCTATTCAGGACAGAAGAAAAGGGAAACAAATATTTCAACCAAACTGACTTTAACACCCCTGTTAATTACAAATACATTCTGGAAGATAAAGATATGCAAAAGAAATGAAGTCAGTGAAGGTCAAGAATAGGCTCCTACAGCAGCTTACAGACATAAATGGCACTTAGGTACAAAACTTTGATTCACTTGGCTGGGATTCATGAGCTGGGTGCTTGTTCTCTGCATAATGGCTCAAAGGTAATAATCACAAATGGTGCTATTTAAATGGAAAATAAATAGCCCTGTCTCTTTAAGGACATCATGTCTCATTCTCAGTGGAATAGTGGCAGCTATAAAAAAAGCTATGATTTCAGTATTTCTTGTTATGACTTCTCTCCCTGCTCGTCTAAAAATAAAAGGCTACTCTGTAGCTCCAGATCAATCCAACTAAAAGAGAAGAATTCGCTTACAAAAACAAAATAGCAGCTCTGACACTAGTTAGGTATTCATCACATGTGGAAATGGCCCATAATGCTGCCTTCAAACCTTTCCAACAAATTGTATTAAATTAGGTTGGGTTGGGATTATTTTTTCCTTGCACCAAAAGCAAAATAAATATAGCTTTATTTAATGCTACTAAAACGTTCAGATTCAACTGGAACCCCAAGGCATGTGGCTTTGTTGTTAAAGCACATATACTGACTCTATTGATTGGTGCAGTCCTCTGTGCGAGAGAATTTGTCACATCAATAGCAACTGAAAAATACTCAGGAGCTGTAATATGGTTTAAATGAGCAGTTACCACATCAATATAAAGAGCATTTCAATGGCAGTAGATAGGAACCCTTTTGCCAACCTAGTATTTGTTTTAAGATAAGGGTTGACAACTTTTTTTTTACAAGGGAGAATTTTTTTAAGTAATGGTGAACAAAGCAGCAACCCCTGTAGCTGTCCTGTGGTGACAGCACTCTCTGGGCAATAAAACCCACGATGGACAGAAAGCTTCCAGGTAGGAAAAAAATGGCAGTGCTACAAGCCAGGTGGATGTAAGGGCCAGAGATAACTCTGCTGCTCCCTGGGCTTTTCCATTGCTGCTGCCCAGAGCACACCTGGGTCACAGCTGTGCACCCACCCCTGAATTTGCTTCCCAGAGCCCCAGCCTGGCACAACACATGAGCTGGGACATGCTGGATGTGAGAGGAAGACAGAAGAGAAGATTCCTGACCTATCCTCGATGCCAAGCAAGAGCTGGGGGAGGAGAGAGCTTCTGCCATGCCTCTCCTCCAGCCTCCTGGGAGAAGGTGATTCATGGAAATGGCCATTCCCAGCTGATACCAAATGTCATCTAGGCGGGCTCAGAGAGAGACTCACTGGCCTCAATAACATGCAATCTAAATTAAGAAATCAAGCAAGGTGTGAGAGGGGCTGCTGAGGGGCTGCTGAGGGGAAGTGCAGGAAGCATCCTGCGCCATGGCTTCTTCAGTGGCTCCTGGCCTTGTGGGTCTGGCACACACGGCTGGGCTCCCAGACCTGCCCAAGGCGTGCAGCCTCTGCTTTGGTCACAAATGAATTGGAAAAAGAAATACAAATAGGAAATGCACAGCAAGGACTAAACCTCCATTTCATGGGCTTGAGAAATCCCTGCTTTGCAAAAATGAGAAACAGTTCTATGCTTTCTGAGGAGGGAGCATACTCTCCCTGACTCAGTGTGTCTATAGAGCACGATCCTCTCTAAGCCACGTCCCTCCTCCCCCCTGGGTTAATGTACAAGGGATATTCTTGTCATTCAGGCAAAAATCCACTGAAGGAAGACGAGAAGCGGCATGTGCTGCAAGTCTTGAGTAAGATGAGAAATTTCACACTATCCTGATATCTTCTGGGTAACTGCTTATTTTATGATGACTAATAGGCAATTACTATGGTAATACTGCGATACAACATGTGTGAGGTTTGGAAATGAGAAATTATAGGTAACTACTTTGGACTCATTTCTATGGTAACAAAAAGTAATTGTCATTAAATACCAGTTATATTGCTGCTGTACCTGGTAATTATAGATTTTTTATGCCCAGTAACATAAATAAAACCAATAAATTTATTCAAAAGGTCCACAATTGTTTACTTATACGTTGGTATATAGAATACACAATGACAAACACCTAATTAGGAAAAATAAACTCCATTGCGAGCTTCATCTTGTCATCTGAGATGGATACTCTGTTTTTCAATTTAAGGAAATACATGAATTTCACATGTATTAAATGAAGGCAAGGGGGAAAAAACCCTTTTCTTCCAGAAAAATAGCCAAAAAATAATGAAAAGACAAACAAATGATAGTCTGCATGTGTGGAGCTGTGTCTTGTAACTGAATAAGTGATAGTAAAAACCATATGACATATCCAGTACCCCCAGAAGGGATATAAATAATAAAATAATTTGGATAAAGTCCACATGTGCCTTTACTGCTAAAAAACCCTTATGAATTACATGTGAACATGAATTTTTGACTGTTTCTAGAGTCACAGAAACACAGTCTAGAAAAACATGTTCAGGATAAATATGAAATATTTCACCTGATCCAAAGCCTAGTTTTCTGATTGTATTTCAAATCTTTCAAGAGGAATGTTTGGAAAAGGTCAGTATTTAAACAAGTTGCATCATTGACAAAAATGAAAAAAGGTTGTCCTTTATAAAATGCTGGTATGAATAATTTGAAATGTTTCTCAAGCCTTCCCTTTTTTTTACTTGAAACAGTTTGCTAAATTCAACTCTCTTCTACAAACTATTTAAGTTTAACAAAACTACATTTCTGAGACAAAAACATACCACTTGCTCAAAACATGGAATTCCAACACAGCTTTCATATAGACACTGAGACTGTTTATGGTGAATTTGGTTTTCCAGTCTGGGTAGGGCTGGCCTCCTTTCTGTCCAACAAATTAATTTGTTAACCCCTTACACAAGCAAGAAGTAAGGACTGTGTTGAGTTCAAAAATATTGTGGCTGGCAGTTGAACGAGAAAGGATTGGAATCGGTGTGTGCCCTCTCCTCCCCATTCACACAAATTCTTGCAGTCCCTACAATTGAGCTGGAAGGGTACAGCAGTGGTGGTATTTCAGAACATTTCAGCAAATTCATGGCTTTAATTTACCAGAGGCTGATCCTGTCACAGCTCCCCCAGAGAAGGAGAACAGAAAAGCCAAGGAATGGGAATACTCACTGGGTCACGCGACAGAGCCTTTAGAGAATGGTCAGGATATTTCATCTGCCTTGTCATGGCATTTCTGGGATACCTCAGTGAAGAGCTTCCCAGACTGAGCAACACATCCCTTTTGGTGCCAGTGTAGGATTTTGCCTCTGAAAGGTGAGGCTGACAAATTGGAACTAATCTAAGACGGTGTGGTACAGTCATCTCGCCTGCAGGGACACATTTCAGCATTCAGCTGCAGAATGCCAGCTGAAGAACAAGCTCTTGATAAAGGAAAGTTCAGGCCAAGCCTGGGGATGCACGACTTTTAAATCAAGAACACTTTTCCCCCCTTCCTTAGTCTACCCCCTCCTCCCTGGGGATGGTAATATGATAATGCTGTACTGCAAACAGAGGGAGAAAAGTTGAGGAATATCTCTTCACTGCACTAGTTTTCCTTTATTTCCTAAAGCTGTTTCACAGTTTAATCCATCAGAGAGGGTGAGATTAGTGTTATGGAGAAACTCACAAATATTTTTATTTTTGTGCCACTTTCTTTCAAGCTAAGGCTAAAGATCAAGTCGTGCACTACCCCCAGCAAAAGGGGTCTTTCTATTCAGGTGAGAGCTGAGGACAAGTTGCTAGCTAGAAATGAGGGGAAATTATGCTGAAGACTCTCCGTTTAAGTTGGGTCAAACAGTGGTGTCTTCCTGGGCAATTTAATTAACAAGCCCATTCCGCATAACTTCAACTGTACACTGTAAATGCAAAGCCAGTTACACTTGGAAGCATAATTTAGATACCAGGCTTTAAAGAATTCAAGAAAAGGGTGAAGCCTGTCTTCCTGTTTTGGGAAAGACTCTACATCCTTGGCCACAGTGGACAGCAGGTACCTATCATTATTCTAGATTTCAGGAGGAGCTGGGTATAATCATGCAGCAAGAAAAGGACTTGGAGGGTGTTTTATTTCCACTGTAAAGAGAGTTGAAAAAAAAATATCCACCAAAAAACTTTCGTTCAAATTGTGTATAGACTTTCCAAACATTCTAAATTAAAGGAGGTGCTTAATTGTCCCTGTAGGTCCCACAAAGCACCTTGTCTTTTCATTCCTAATGGTATAGGTCCACAAAAATCTTAAACTCTTGCATAAACTTTAATAAATCAGTGAATTTTAGCATCCCATTTCCATGGATCCTGATACACTGAGCCCTGGCATTCATTTCCATGACCGTTTCTTTTAGAGCCACCTGAATATACATGCAACACATAAATGACTTTCCTCACAGATGAGTCTGTGCTTTATAGCTGCAGTACTAAACTCACTCATTGCTGGTGATGAACATTTCACCACATCCAAGTCAGAGTCACAACCCATTTTGTCTGTTCTCTCGAGAATGAGCAACATTTTGTGGAAAACAGGCAATTCTTGGTGGCATCATTGCAGATATGGCTTAAACCTCTAAAACTCAGCTCACAGCAACAAAGGAAGGAGGATTTTGGTGGATAGCACAGGACGCACACCCTCGGTCAGTCCTGCACCCCCAGAAATGGCAATGAAGAGAATGTCACCAGCTATCTGTTACCATATCACCCTGGCTTAGTGAGCGTTTGGTTCCTGAACTGATGCCAGGAGAAAAGTCCACCCCATCCCTTCTTCGAGAGCTGCTGACACACTCAGGCTCTTCACGGTGCCCACTGTGCCTGGGATTCCAGAGGACAGCCAAGTGCATCCAACAGTGCACTTTGCCAGTTGTGCAAGGCTGTGCACCGGTGGGGTAAAAGAAAAACCTCTCTCCCACTGGCAGGAGATCAATTTACAAACTCAAGCATGAGGTTTAATTACCCATTTCATTATCTTAGCTTGCATAGCTCTCAATGTGAACCTTCAATGAACCAAAGAAATAGTCACCAGCTGCTACTTTGAGGAAGAGGGAGATAACAGGAAGAAGTTCAAATGACTAAAACTGCTCTTGCTGCATGTGGCACCCCTCTTTGCAAAAGCAGAGGGCAATCCCCTGCCAATAGATCTGTGCTAGACCCCACTGCATGGAAGACTTCTGAAAGTCCTATTTATGTGCTAATCTGAAAAAGGACCAAAAGAGATGAAGCAGAGTTATCTAGCCAATCACTGAGAAACCTCAGAGTTAAATTTTCAAATAACAAGCAAGTGATCCTTAGAGAATTTTTTTTAGAAATTCATCCAGTAAATTCAAGTAAACAAATTGTGATGTGCTTGTGGATTTTGTATGAGCAGGAAATAAAGCGTTTGCTGTAAATTATTCACTCAGCACTAGTTAACTGCAATGCTGGCACATTACTAGGTTTTTTAATATTCTTCTCAAGATAATAGGTAGCATTTTGTTTATTATCCTCATTTTTAAGTTATTAGTTACATTAGACCATTTGTAAATATAGTCAAGAATTGAAAACAAATAAAATGTTTTTTCAACTAGCTCATTAAAATTCTCTTTAGTTCAGGAGGGTTGAAAATCCTGTATATCATGGAAAGTTAAACCAAGAGTACACCATCAAGCTCAGCAATTCCAAATTAATTCACATGCCCTTTCCCACTACCTGGGTTCCCAAAAGGCTTTTCAAGTTCTGAGCCATATGAATGCCTATAAAAAGCTGCATGTCTCTCAAAAACTATAAATAACAGTGCAGGGGAAAAACCCCACAGGGCAAGTGAACTTATGGGGAAAACAAAAGCTGCTTTTTGTTTGCTTATGCACAAGGCACCTGGAAGAAAGGAAAGTGATGTAGTGTCAGATTCTAGAGCCATTTGGGGGCTTTACTCTTGTTTGGTGACACATTCTGATAAATTCCTGGTGCTGTCAGATGCCATCACTGCAGTGTCACTGTCTGATTTGGGATTTGCCAAGAGCTGAGCTAGTATCACCGCAGCTGGAAGGACACCACCTACTCTCAGAAATTTCACTCACAGCACACAGAACCACTGTTGAAATCACCCCCACAACTCCCTGCTGCTTCAGTTTAACAATGAGCAAAGAAAAGGAGGGATAAGGAGCACAGATCTCAGGATCATAAATGCTGGAAAAGACCTCTAAAACCACTGAGTCCAGCCATTAACCCAGCACTG
Source organism: Tichodroma muraria (assembly GCA_013390105.1). Taxonomy (NCBI): domain Eukaryota; kingdom Metazoa; phylum Chordata; class Aves; order Passeriformes; family Sittidae; genus Tichodroma; species Tichodroma muraria. The sequence goes on along the minus strand of WAAG01042341.1, from coordinate 126,763 downwards.
CTAAACCACGCCCGTAAGCACCACATCCACACGTGGTTTTTTATCACTTCCAGGGACAGTGAGTCCACCACTGCCTTAGGCAGACTGTTCCAATGCCTGACCACCCTTTCAGTAAAGACTTTTTTCCTAATACTTAATCTAAAACTCCCATGGCAGACCTTGAGGCTGTTTCCTCAACAAAAAACTGCTAGCAGCCCCATTTTCTGCACCTTCTATCTTCTTCCTCAGTGGTCTCCTCACCCGTACAATAACCCAGCCTTATGCTGCCTAGCAGTGCAATACCTAATTAGATCAAAGCTCAAGGTAGCCTGGCTACAAAGTGAATTGTGTTATTTAGTCTTGCACTGTAAGCAAAACCACATGCAGTATATTTCATTTCTCAGGGGCTTCTCCAGAGAACTGTGTGGTACATATAATTGCCCCCACAAACAAATCATCAACTAATCAACTGCTTTTCATTATCACCTCCAGCAGCACATTTATTTTGTAAATAAATGCATTAAGAGCAAACAATTTTAGGGAAAACAAAAGATTATCTGAATACGATCTCAACAGAGGAGGTGGTAAAGTACTAATTCAAATACTAAAATGGAGCAAAATTAGCATAGGGTGGAATGATTATTCCATTCCATGTATCCCTATCTATTACAGTACAATAACAGAGTGAAATCTGTGACTTTAATGGATGATCTGGGTAGTTTAAGGGAGCTGTGATTGACTGACACATTTACATAGAGGCTGATGAGCAGTATAATGAGTGCATTTATAAAACACAGCTAAGGTCTAACTCTAAGCTGACATTAACTCCCACACCTAGAGGAGGCTTGTAAAGCAGATACCCTGTTGTCTTGGAGAGTTTCTCTCTACCTCCTGAAGCAAACAAATTTGCCATTTGCCCCTTTGCTAGGTGGGAATTCCAGGAAGCACATGGCCACTTGAGAATCTCCAGTTTGAGAGGAATGAATTGAAACAAGCCATGTAAGATTCAATGACAAAACAGTGCAAGGTGTACAAGGCAAATACAACAATATACCGATTCATTCCCCACATCATACCTGTAATTTCCTAGGTAAACTCCATCAGGATTGAGCATGGGAGCAATCTTGAAGACCAGGTGGTCTCTCAGTACTTTCGCAATTGGATGGTGGCTCACGAGGAAATCAATTATACCTGAGAAAAAAAATAAAAGGAGTTTGAAGAGGAGGGGTCTGTGACATCAATGATTTCCAGATATCTACCTGAAATTTCACATATAAAAGATTAGTATGATGATTCCTCCTGGTTCCTGGCACTGCTCCTGCTTCCAACAGAACAAACCACTTGCAATCACGTAGCACTTGCCACCTGCTTAAAATTCCAAGAACCTTAAGGAGAAATACCTTAATCTGTCCTCATAATGCAAGTACCCCACGGCTGCATTACCAGACACTGTTGAGTTTCCACAGAGGGAGAAGTTACTGCTCATCAGCTAAGCCATGACAACAAAATCTTTCTGCTCCTGAGAGGAGAAACAAAGATACCCCTCACACCCAGCCTGCATAGGGCTCACACTGCAGCTCACCTTGTGAGTGGAAATTGGTTGAGATAAGCCATCTCAAATTCATTTCAGCATCCATCCAGACCTACCAGTGACATATGAACACAGATTTCAGATCATCTGCATGTATAAAGAGGTGAAAAATGCCCCACAAAAACTGGGAGAGTTGCATAATATGTGCACTGGGCACAGGAATATTGGGCCACTGGTGGACTGGAATTTATAAGGCCATATTCTTCACTTCTTTTACACTCAAAAAAAAGCAGGAGTAACTCCACCTCATCAGTTCCTTTAATGTGGGACCCAGACAAGTGATGGGGAAGCAGATCCTAAATGCCCTTCCTCTGAGCACATCACAGCAGCAGAGCCTGCAGGAGCTCCTTCCTCTTGGCCTCGTGCTCGGGGAGCCACTGAATATTGCCTCAGCCCAAGGCTGGTGCTGGGGCAGGAGACAGGGATCTGGCAGTTAAATTCACTGCTCATCCCTCCACTGAGTTGGTACTGACAGAAATAGCTTCCAGAGAATTAATGTTGAGATAAATTGAGTTCCTGTGTAATCTCAGGACGCCCACAGATAGGTCATGACAATTTGCTATTTATTGTAAGGTCCATCCTGTGAAGCAGGAACCATTTACTGAATTTCCCCAGAATAAATCAATCACTACGGTCTACTAACAGGATAAAATTAAACAGAGAAAAATTAAGGCTGCTCATCAGTAAAATTTCAGCAATGGTGAACTCTATTAGAGTGTGGAATTGTCTCTCCAGGGTAAGAGTGGAATCCCATCATCAGAAACATTTAACACTGGACAGGGTAAAGCCTTAGGGAATAGCTATAACAAGAAACAATTCAGCATAGAAGGGGATGGGCTGGGTTAACTAGCTGACTTCAGACCTGATTTTTTGTGATTCAATCAAAGTAGTAAAAAAAGCCCCTAAACCCCATGTTTAAGCCAGGTTAAATGCACGTGTTTACAGCTTGGCTGAAACATACATTAAAGATGAGACCAAAATCTCACATTCTACATGGCTCCTTCTTTAGCTAATTTCTTAAGGCCCACTTTGTATTTCAAATACCAGAAAGTCTGAACCTAGGCTACTGTTGGAATGAGTTCTAATTATCTGAGGCACATGGAGAAAAATGAGACCTCTGAAATGTCTGAGATGATCAAGGCACAGTTGACTCTAAACACCAGCAATTTTTTCATGTCTCAGTGACTAATCCTGAAGAGGAGAGAGGAACTTTCTGTAACCAGGTCTTCCACTTGAGAAGAAAGTAAACCTGAATTTCTGAGGCAAATTAGCATATGCATAATTATATTGCTCAGGAAATGCTCCTGCAATTACCTCCTCTCGATGAAGGAAACCGAGCATCGATCTGCTTTTTGGCTGGTGTTGTGACTTTTGTTCATTATCCAACAGCAAGAACATGAAGGAACGACGGGGACACAGTTGGATCCTGAATAACCAGATTTCCTAACTGTATGCAAACACAAAAAGCTTAGCTATGTTAAACTGCTGCTCTGACTGTTTCCTGGCAGTGTCTGAAACATAATCCACAGTACTCGCACCTGGAGGGCTCAAAATCACTTAAAGGGAAACAACCCCTCACTTAGCCCATGGTTTCTCAAGACACTGTGCTGGTTTTAGTTTTAAAGAGCTTACAACTTGACTCAACTAGACTCAAACATCAGTTTGTGCTTTCTAAAACACTTGGAGTATATTCAGAAATCAGTGTGTCCAGAACAGGTTTTTTCCTAGGTTAGACCTAGGAAAGACCCTTCAAGCTGAACTAAAACCAGCACAAATATTGCATGGTGTGCATTGTGGATCATTGCTTCAGCAAAGGCCTTGGCAGCACACCAGGCAGGCACACGCCCCAGCTCCTCGGGCAGCAGGGAGGACTCTGAATACCTCAGGGGTAGCAGGACTGCTTTTCTTTCAGGAGGTGACACAAGAGCCCAAACTCTCAGGGCTCTGCTCCGGCTGTCACTGCGCCAGTGAAGAGGCTTGTCCAGGTTCTGCTCATTTTGCCCCTGTTACTGATGCAGCCTCACTCACAGAGCTTGGCAGGAGCATCTTGGCGACTGGAAGCTGTGGTTTTCAGCTTCAGCTGGCAATTGCTATTCCCCGAGGAAGAACACGCAGTGGTGTGGAAGGCTGCACATAAACATGCAACGGGTGAGGCTCTGCTGTGCCTGATTCACTGCTGCACCCAACTACAGGGGCCTGACCTTGGGCACCCAGAGCTTGGTGCCAAACACGACCCAGCATTTCCCCAGGCATCCCAATCTACTTGCAGCCAAGTTACCCATCAAAAGGAGATTTACTTGATTTTCTCACTTAGCAGACAGTCAGTTAAGCCTGAAGAAGCCTTACCCCATTGTAAAAATACCAAGGAAGAGTTAAAAATAACTCTCAGAATTCTAACCTGGAAGTAGAGGCAGTTCTAAGGAGCATGAGAAAAGCATGAGACAAAAGCATACATTTACATATACAAACCTCACCCTAAAATTATTCCAAGTATCCAAATAATCAATACAACTAGGAAATAGCTTTGTCTTTCAGAGGAACCCAGTAGCTCTGGACTGTCTGAAATAGTCTAGATCAATAATGTTTAAAATAAAAAGATATCAGGCTATTAAAAAAAAATACTGTTGCCGAGAACTTGGTCACCCTGTTAATAAATCAATACAAACTAAATTTTACAGCTTCTGTAATCAGCAAGAGACATATCAGTGTATCTCATTAGGCCAGGGTTAAGAATTTGGCAGCAACCAAAGCCCATTTAATATCATTTACTTCAAGGCAGACATGGCAATACAACAGATGCCCTAATTTATTTGTTGATCTTTGTATTAAAATAACAGTTTGCTGGTAAACAGGAAGGGTAATGATGCCAGTCACCCTTGTTAGTGGCTAATAATTTCTTAAATTGTCCACTAATTGACCTGTGCTACTGTTGAAGCACTGGATCGTGTTGCAGGGCATGAAGTAAACAAGGCCACTGTAATGTTACTTTAGAGAATGACTTCTGGAAATAGAACTACTTATTGCCATAAATTTTCTTTTCACAGATGAGCAGATTAATTGGTCTGCCAATTAGTCTGCTATTAAAGAAAAAAAAGGGCTGCCCACAGATTGGTTGGATCTTCGAACTGTAGCCCCAGTTTGGGTCAAAGGAAATAATCCAACTGAATCAGTCATACCAGCTATGAAAAATAAGACAAGTATTACTTAAAAACACAAACCTCTGTGGCTGGAGATTAAGGAAACCAGCCAAATAACAAAGTATTAATTCTTCAAGAGACTTCAAAATGAAATAGAGAATGTCATAGAATGGGCCTACTGAGACACATTGCAGTGTGGAAAAGTTCTCCAATTAGAAGAAGCAAAACAATATGGATTATTTTCCTCTCAAGCTTTCTGGAAAGCAATTAAAACCTTTATATTTCAAATAATAATGTGCAATTATAGATGTTGCCTGGAACCAGAACAGCTCAGAAATCAGCATTCAGCCATGACACAAGAAGAGGCTTATTCATAGTCCACTAAAAATCCACCAAAGTCTTTACATGAACTTCAAGGAACTTTTTATAGTTGCAAGTGAAAGGGAAGAAAGAATTGAAAGCAAGGAAAAGGGAAAACAATATTCACAACTGCAAGTGTTAGAGACACAGCCACATTGACTTAAAAATGTCAGACTGTTAAGAAACTGATTTCTTGGTAAACACAGTTTCACTGAAACTGCACTAAATCTCGACCAAGCCCCTTCTACTCTGAGTCACTTCATTATCATTATTCTTTCTCAAGGCTGAACGCACTTTTTCAAATTTATCCTGCCTTCTGCAGCTCTGCACCTCTCATCTGCTCCAATGTTAGGTCCTGTGGCACCTTTCTGCCCAGACCAATCCAGCTCATATTATCTGCTGGTTCTTCTCAAGCAAGTTAATCATTCACTTTTCCATAAAATGTCATTTCCACTGTTCTGTCAAGACATTTCTCCAACCAACCTCCTTAAACTCTGTTTAAACTTCCTACTGGCTCTAACATGACCTCTCCACATTTGCTCCTTCCAAAGAAAAGCCATGCTTTTTCCATTACTCCATCCTTTCACCCCTCAGTCTGACAATATATTTAATTGTGTGACTATATAATACGTTTGCCCTGCTCCTATTAGTGAAAATCTAATCAGCACGGATCCTAATGCAATATGGCAACTGCTAATGCAAACATACCCTGCACTATATCTAGTATATGCCAAGGAAGAAGTGATTTATGTTCTCAGACCCATTTCCTAATGCTGAGTAGCTGCTGGTATCCTTCAGCCAGCTCACCACAGCCTGCAGGTTAAAGAGAATGTGACAATTGGGCTTAACAGCCATAGGATCTAGTCACTGGAAAATAAATACACAGGAGTCCCAAATGCTTAGGCTCATACGAAACTATTGAAATATACTGTTCAAGGAGACTGAATCCAATGTGAATGAAACTATAGTTGTGTTTCAATGGAGAGTAAGAAAGCAAAATTATGGGGTTGGGTTTTTTGGAGAGATCTTTTTAATATGACAGTGAAAAAAAAGCAGGTGATAGTGGCCAGGCAGTTAAAATATTCTGTCTCCAAAGAACAAGTACAATACACAGAATAAATGACAGCAAGCTATCACTCTCCACCATTTGCCTGAGAAGCATTTTTCCTTCAGCAACAGGGCCCTCGTCTGTTCAGCCTTTGCCCTGTGTTGTGGGACTGCAGGGAAAAATAAAACATCATCCAAAACAACAAAACAAAACATGAAAAAGACAGATGGACCCTCTTCTCCACCCCAGCATGGTGGGAAAGGTGTCATACTCCTGGTGAACCCTGCCCAGCACAGGTCACAGCAATGCTGTGCCACAGTGGGCTCGAGAGAACAGGCATCTGCTCCTTCAGTGCAGCCCCCAGCAGAGCCCAACAGGCAGAAATGGTCCAAAAATGCCTTAGTCTGAAGTGCTTCAACATTCAGCACAACAGCAAGAACAAAAATAAAAGCATGTGAAGGGTGATAAACGAGCAGAGCTGACTCATAGTGAGGTTACTGACATGATCTAACATCATGCTGTCACCAAAATTATTCCTACAAAAGATCATCACAGAGGAGTCCATATGCACAAGATCGTCACAGATGCTGACTCTGCCCCTTCTTACAGTTCTGCTCCTCCTCCTAATGTGGAAAAACAGGTCGACAAACTCCAATGTGTTTTGTTTTTAGTATTTCACACTTTTTTAGAAACATACTTCTTGGGCAGAGGAAGGCCTAAAGAAGGGTGATGCTAAAATCCAGAAAGGATCTATAGATTTTGAATGCTTTATTAATGAGTTGCTTTATCTTTCCAAAAGTTCCTTTGGAATCCACGACAAAACCGAGGTTTATTTCATCAAAATCATAAAAGTTAATACGGCTGATGAAGCAGCACTGCAAACCTAAAACAGGCACCTGCTTAAGGATGTTAAATGAAGGAAAATTTGATGTCTGAATCATGTCACCAGTTTCCAAATGCCCAGACTGGTGTATATCTGCAAGCATATGCCTCTCTCTCGGTAGTTTCTGCAGTCAAGACTGGGAAGATCCAGAGCAGCGTCTGTTTTCCACAAACCCTCTCTGACCATCCTCAGCACACCCAGGTGCAAGGCAAATGAGGGCAAGAGGGCTTGCTCTCAGAGGGACTCAGCACCTTGCACAAAACCCGAGTGAGCATCCATCAAACTCCACTTTTCAGGTCAGACTCTTCTCCTGCTTCCTCTGCTGATATTCAGACTTCATTTAGACTTCCCCCAGGAAAGGCTCAGAGGGGACCTGCACAGGCCTGCGGGTGGCACATGATGAAAAACAATCAAGTTTTTTGAAAATGCAGAGAAGTGAAAAATTTTCCCCAGTGGTTCCTGTGGACAGGAAGATCTCAAGGGAAACAACAACTAAACAAAAATTGCCCGTGACAAAACACTTCAGATCCAACCAAGGCAGGTTAGACAGCTCTAGGAAGGACATCCCTGGTTACGTTAATTCTGAAGGGTACAGAAAGAGAAAGACTGATTGATTCTCTTGGAGTATCAAACCTTTTGATTATACAGCAATTTGCCCCTAGCTAGACAAGTAAACATTTCAGAGCTAAGTTAGATCTTGTTGCATGAGTTTGGTTGGTTACAAGCACCCCCAAAAAAGTCTATAGGTCCCCTTGGTCATTTCAATTGTTTTTTTGTTCTTTTAAACATGCAACCATCATTGCTATTGCATAAAAAACACTTAAAACCTAAACCAACAGTTAGTACCTGGTGAACTGTGCACAGAGCCCCACTTCACCTATTTTTAAGGAAGTTTTAATCAACCTGAGACAGAAAAGTTGCACACCTAACTAAGGATCCAGCTGCAATAAGCAGATTGATTAGAAACACATCAAGCTATATTACTGCATGTTTGTTCTTTTATTTACCATTTAGTCTCTCATCTGTTCTCTGCAGTAATTCTTGGTCTCTTCAAAACACAGGATTAAAAGCAAAGGAAATCTCAAATAATGGGATAAAATGAATGTGCAGGAAATGAATGGGTGAATTAGATTACAGCAGATGAAACACTGAGGTCTCAAATGCAAAACGCAGGGAGTTTATTTAATTTGTTAGTCTTTTAAAATGAAAATATGCTCACTGACTTGAATTAGTAATTTTCCTGTTTTAAGATATGTTAGGCCATTACAGCTAGGCTTGTTTCCAGAGCAGTGAAATAAATGGAAAACAGCCAGTCTCCCAGGGAACACAATCCTCACTGCATTTTGCCAGCCCAGTGGAACAGTCAGCTCCAGAGAAAACCATGCTTCTGCTGGAGGGGCTACATGCAAAGGAATTGAGAATGACTGGCGACAAATACTTCAAATGGCAGAGCAAGGCACTGTGGATTTTCTCCAGTTTTTATGTGCGTGGTAAGCACAGACAGTAATTGATTTAAAGAAGATTTAAAAAACCCATTGTTCCTGACCATTCCCTCCCTCCCTCCTCCAGTTAGCCCAGGGTTTGACAGATAATTAATCGGGAATTTTTCGTGGCTGGAACACAAATCCACATGAAGCAATGGAACAGCAGTCAGGAACCTCTCAGCTGGGTTCTGTCAATATGAGAGAAACTGCTCTGTCAGTTGCTGACCCAAGTCAGGGCATCCCAGCCAACGCCTCCACCCCTCCAGGTTTCCCAGATATCTTCTTTTGCATGTAATGATCTAACTGGGGGGACTGAAGTCTCTGGTGGAGGACCACAAGTGTGTGACAGCCCTCTCTGAACACATCAGCAGATCACAGGGTGTGGGGACAGTGAGTGCCCGTTGTGCTACTGCATCACAGCTCTGTGATGAAAAGACTCTGACCAGTCTGGTACCCAAACATTTCTACTGCTTTCCAGGACGATACAGTAATAAAAATCCTTCTCACACCATTGTAATGATACAAGGGGACATTTCTGCCATAGCAGCCTCAAATGACATTTGACATCTATTAAGATTGCAACTTCAATGAGGGTTTGGGAAAACTGTGCCACAGTAAAACAATCCAGGACTCCTGGGTAAGAAAATGGACCATATGATACCACAAGGCAGACCTTGTTTCCCATTTTAATTTGTCTGCTGTTTGGACAGGACTGACTGGAATGAAAACCTTTACATTTATTATGGACATTCCACATAAAGGAGATACATTTACACCACTGCCTTTCAGGTACACTATCCTACTATTTTTGAGAGACTTCTACATTTAGACCATGCAAACAAGGCCTCAGAACACCAAAGAGTTCCAGACCCTGACACTCCAGATGCAGTTCAAACAGGGAGAATACACAGTGAAATGGATGTGAGTGGAATAGTCAGCCACAAATCAGCAGTCTAGAAGTACAATCAGTTCAGTGTAGAAAGTTGCTAAGTGATGAGTGTTTGGGATTTCCTATGTATTTTTATGAGCTGTTGCTCTTTCCTCATAAAAAGATTCACATCTGCTTTGAAGGATATGTGGCTGCTGGTGCTTGGCTGGAGCACAACATCCCAATTCAGTGCTGAAAAGATACAGATATACATTGCCAGTAAAACATAATTAAAGTTGGCATTCCCAGTGACTGGGATGTGGGACCAGGAGCCAGAATGCCTGATCTTAGTCTCTAGCACTACTGATTTTTGGCAAGTTGCTACCAGAGTCTGCTATCTTAATGTGTTCAACTTGAGATAGCAATGGCCAGATTTGCAGGGCAGCAAAACTGGCATCTCTGGGGCCAAAACCAGCAGATGGATTTTCCAAACAAACTCATGAAAGCTCATTGGAGCTGACTGTAGTTGGAAACATGGCAAGTGGCCACAAAATGCTAGGTGTTGAGTAAAATTCTGAATTCTTTTCTGTTCTTACTCAGCTGTCTAGTGAGATCTGTGCCACTGACAGTCCATCCCCAGCCCACTCTTCCACAAAGATAAGCACTTTCTGAAAGTCAGCCCTGTGGAGGTCAAGATGGAAAGACTACTGGTGGCAGAGACAACCATTGTTGCCAGTCAGTTCAGAACTGCAGCCCTGAGTACTCTCACTTCTGCTGTTTTCTTTTCTTGCAAACAAGTAAGCACAGAAAGGAGCACACAAAGTGTTCCACGAGCAATAGCTTGTTCTTAGAACCTCACAGGATTACCTGGAGAGGGTAAAATGTGGCATTTAATTTTGCCTGTTAAAATTAAGGCCAAAAAAAGAAAAGACAATTAAGCATTTTGTGAGGACAAATCTAGTTCCTACTTTAAAATTCCCTATATACTTTATTCTACCCAAAGCTTGATCCCATTTGAAAAGCAAAAAAAAAAAATAAATAACATTACTAACAGACTTGAGTAGATGATGAGACCACACAAATGATCTTGTTACAAAAGATGACTTAGGTCATATTCATATAATCTTGTTCTGATAAAACTGTCTTCTAACATGCCTTAAGACTTGCTCTGATGCTTTTGCAGTTTAACAGCTGGAAGCCCCAAGGAACCAAACAGTTTGACCCTTCCTCTTATTTGTTGGATGTGGCAATTTATGGCCTCAGGACTCATTTTGATGCCATTGAATTGAATTGTGTGTCTTTTCAGACTTCAGGGAAAGACATAGAACAAGGGAAAAAAACACTGGATCCAAGCTTGGGTGTTTGTGGCATCAACAGGCTGCTTGAACACTAGATCAGAGCAGCAGTAGGGTGTTGGTGGCACCATTTCCCTCCTTCCACTGCAGCTCCGAGTGCAGGGGACTCGTGCTCTCCCCAGCAGCACCACGAGCCCAGGTGGAACACTGGGTTAATGCCTCCCTTTATTTCATGGTGCCTGCCTTTCCCATTCCTTGCAGCAATGGGATACCCACAAGCTTCAAAGGAGTAGACTAATTGAGAAGAGCAGAATGAGGACAGGGCTGGATTTCCCTGGTAAGAAGTGCAAACCTGCACAGAGGGAAGCAGAGAGTCTCCTGTCCTCTGCAGTGAGGAGCCCATATGTCAGCCCCCTAATTACCCTGATGGTTCTTGCCTAACCTCAAACTAATCTCCCTGGGCCCAGGGGCAGTTGTGCAGCTCTCCAGTAGAACTGATGCAACAGCAAAGACCTGTGGAATTGACATTGACTTGAAAGAACCTGTCAGGCTGACAAAGAGGAGGTATTGGCAGGAGCACACAGCTGCTGCTGCAGGATTGCCTGAAGGGTTCCCAAATTCAGTGCACAGCACAGACTGAGTGGGTGGCTTTGTTGGCTGGCTTTCCTTTCTTTAATTTTCTTAATATGCTGTAAGGATCTTGGAGTTCTCTTCGCATCAAAATGAACCTACCAATGCCCCCTGGATAATGCCTCTTTTTCTCCTGGGGAAAAACAAAAGGGTTCCTGGAGAAACACTGCAAGGATCAGATGATCTTGTTTCATTAATGAATTACTTGGGATTTATCAGAATCATTCTCAAGATGCTACCTCAGAATATGATATGCTTGGTCATTATTATTCTAAGTCTGTCCTTCCCATGAGTGAGTCCCCCAGTCAGCTTGAAAAATATTCGCTGCATTATGGCCCTCAATTTTTACAGAATTAACTCATGTTAAATACAGCTAGGATTTCAGCCTTGGAGTTGAACAGAAATATGCAGAAGATTCCACCTTCCCTGATGTGCAAGACAAGAGACAACCCAGAACAGAGGTTTGATTGCAAAGAGGGGAGAAATAAACACAAGGGGAGAAAATCCAGAATGTACAAACCAGAGTGAAGCAGGCATATACCCTGGCAGAATTAACTCAGGCATCACTGCACTGTTTCCTGCTATCCTTACCAGCTCACAAAACACCAGACTCCTCACCATGGCCCTGAAGGGGAGTTTCAGCTGTCCACCAACAGCTCACACAGCACCAGCAAGGAGATAAAAAAACAGAAACAGAAAATCACTTCATTCTCCAGTTTGCTATTTAGAGCTGTAAGGGTCTTGCAGGGGAAGTAGAGTAACTGCATCATTATTGCTGTGTTGCTGCTTTACCCAGGACCAGGCTGAGCTCCCCAGAGCCTGGAAGATGACTGCTTTCTTCCCCATCATGACAACTGCAATGTGCAGGTCAGAAACCTTCCCAGGGCAAGCAAGAAGACTGCACCACAAGTGTAAATTTTCCAAAGTAGCCTGCACTGGGGAAAAGATTCCCAGTAGAGCTATAAAAGTGATAAAAATAAACTTTGATGGACACAAGGAGGACTAAGCAGACTTATTTCTTCTTGGGAAACAGCTAAAAGTTGCAAGGAATAAGCCCACGAGGATGAACCTTCTCCTTTCAAGCCTTCTGTAGAATTGTCTCCCCAGACTCAGCACTTCCTACATGGCCAAGAGTTACCTTTTCAGAACCTGGCAGCCTGAAAGCCTGGTGCCTTTCTTGGGAATCAAGAACCTTCAGGATTTCAGTGTGCTTGGTTTAACAAAGGCGGGCAGTGGGAGCAGAGGGCCGGACTGGTTTTACCCAACACCTCCCCTGGGCCTGTCACAGAGTGCTGCTCTGCAGGCCAGCAGAGAAAGCAGCAGCTGCACTGAGCCCTCGCAGCAGAAACTGCGCTCACAAGAGCTACAGAAGCCTGAAGATGGATAGATTAGCCCGAGCAAAGAATGTGCTGCAAGCTGAGAAGGCAAAAGGTGGATTTCTCTGGAGGCAGACGGAGAATACATTTACATATGAAAATCTACTACACAGTGAAAAAGGGAAAGGGCGCTACATAAATAACACGAGGGAAGAAATGAAAAATATGTATATTTAAACACATTCTAAAAATGGTTTCCAGCATCTGCAAACATGTTGCTCAGCCAAGCAAAGACCCAGATGCAACAGGCTTGAGTCAGGCAGGCACACACACAGACCAGAGGGGCCCTGCAGAACGTCATTCACCCCTATCCTTTCCAGTTCCTTTCACCTGTAGGGTGTTGGGAGAGTGTATTGGGGGCATCACTTTTAATTTGCCTTTATCTTCAACTACCTGTAGACATTTCCTGTTAGCCACATCACAAGTGGGCTCCTCAGCTTAGACAGACTCCTGGTGCCACCCACTGCCAGGATGAAAGTGGAACACATATTGCTGGGAAGGAGCAAGGGCACACTGGGTGCCCCCAGTGTGGGTGATGTGGTGCCCCAATGCTCTGGATCTCAAGGGGACACAGGTACAGGACTCAGAACAAAACTGAAATGTGGGAAAGGAACTCTTTCTGTGCTTCAGCTCAGAACTTTAATCTGCTCAGCTAAAGAGAAGAGCTGAGGTGTCCCCTCCTCAGGACTGAACCCCAGCTCTTCGCTTCTGCTGGAAACGTGGCTTTGCCATTCGTATGTGGCACATTCATACACTCCCCAGATCCAAACAATGGCAGCTGGCAGCTTGGCCTGGCAGGAACCTGCACAGCCATTTGCCCTCATTTCCCCTGCGGGGACAAACGACAAGATGGCTTTGTAACTCTTGATGCATGAGAACTTAGACTAAGCCAGCTTTAATGGCACCTTTTGGCTGCTTCATTGATTTCCACTTTACTGGGTTTGCAGGTTATGCTGCTTCACTTCTACAAGATTTTCCCGCCCTTCTGTTCAAACCCACTGAAAAGGTGCAAGGCAGCTTCTTCTCTTCCCAGTGAGGCAAAGGCACCTGGGAGGCTCCAGTGGCAACGCAGGGCACAACAGCAAGGCTGGTATCACCAGAAGGGCAGCAGCTCTAAAATGGACAACCATCAGATTCCAAAACCAGGGAGAGAGAATCCTGTTAGTGAAGAGCTGTTTTACACTCCCCTGTGGCTACCTTCTGGGCATGAGAAGGGCAAGAGTGGCATCAACTTCCTCAGAGGCGGCCACCTGTCCCTTGAAGCCAGTGGGAGCTTCCTGCCTCCTCTGGGGTTGCCCCTCAAAGACTTCCAAAGTACCACATAAGCCAAACCAGACTAAAGTAGATCTGTATCCATTTCCCCCTTGACAGATGGTATCAAGGTAGTAGAGGCTGAGCTGTTCTAATCAGTGTCAAAGGATAGCTAAAACTGAGATGAAACGTGGAAGTCCATTTGCACAGCAAAGTCTGTAGCTTTTTTTGACAGGCAAATAAAGCAGGGACTGTAAGTAACACCTGAATTGTTTCTGGGGACAAGAAAAAGAAAAGAAAAAAAAAGAAGAGAGAAAATAAAGAGAAAAGGCCTGATTTATTAAACAAAAAACTAGTCCTCAGGGAACATCTGATGGCAAAGAAAATGCTGGCTGCGTCTCAACTTCCTCCCCTTGACTCAGAGATGAAAGTTGTGTATCAGCAAGTTGCTTTCAGTGGTACTGGAGGGGACTTGTTGGATAGCTGCTTGCACTAGGCTCCAGCAGGAAAAAGCTTTTTTCCCTGTGGTTTATTTTTTTGTCTTATAGAAGAATAAAAAAATGACCATGTCTCTACATGAAGAAAGAAATTGCAAAAGCTCTGCTCTGCCCCTCGTCAGTGGAGATGGATCTGTTCTTTTATTTACACTGCATGACATCCAGGCAAGAAAAAGCTCCACAGAAATAAATTAGGGTCACTCTCTGTCAGTACAGATGTGCTCCTGGCTGTTAAGCAGCAGAATATGGCATAAGTCCCTACTTCCACTCCAGAAACAATTTTGCTGTGAAAATGGAGCTGCACTGCGGATCCTAAAGGTGACGGTAATTAGCACTGGAAAGGGAATAATCAGCAAAATTTCCTCACACGAGTAGGGCCACCACAAGCAATGGACATCTCTCCTTGTGAAGAAGTGAAATTCTCCAGAAAGGCATAAAAGTGCATGTTTCCATCTGAGGGGCGTGAGGGAGAGAAGTCAGAAGGATATAAATTTTAGGAGGCCTCCAAGGATTGAGGGGATTTGTTATTGCTGTATTAGGAAGAAACAGCTAAAAAACTCCACCATTTCCTAAAGAATTCTGTTTGGAGACAGTCTTATTGCAAATCAACTTTGAAGCATATTAAACTAAGAAGGCCTAAGATGCTCCCAATTCCAGAATAAGAATTGCTGAAGAAATGTTCTATTGCACTCTACATTCACAGTCTGCCTCAGATGCAAATGAAATCTCAAGTGCCAGCAAGCCCCAGACAGAAGCTCTCCCCAAGCACTTTGCAATGATGGGTTTAAACTCTGGCAGCACTGTGACCACACCAGCTGATGTCAAGGTGCTATTTCCCTCATATCCTTGGCTATTGGGAACATTGCCAGAAAGAAAACTCAGAGTTCACACGCAACCAGGGGCGAGGACTGTCTAACTTTCTACTTTGAACAGTCAGATTGAATTTTAAGATCTTAAAGGTAAACTTAACTTTAATAAACAGCCCCTTTTAGTGCACGAAAGAGCCAGACTTCAGAGGGGAGAGATGCCACAGAACACATTGACAAACTGAGATCCCAGTCGTCTGCTGTCTCCAGGGCAGGCAACCCTCCTGCAGGGAATCGGGGATGCCAGTTCCAACAGGTTCCCCACTTCTCCCAGGGAATGAGTGATACACCCAGCTTTTGAAAGATGGCACCTGGGCCAAGGCTGGGTCACAGCATTTTTCAGTTCTACTCTTGTACTCTCTGTCAGATCATGTCCCATTTGATGGAAGGCAGGCAAAGCTCACTGAGGCTGAATGGCTTCTCCTGTAACTGGGAATTAGGCACCCTCCTGTCCTCTCTTTGCTGTTATGACACCAAGCACAAATGTTTCTAAGGGAACAGCACACGAAGCCGATCAATGTCATACTAAAATCATCACAGCAGTCTAACTTTAATAACTATGAAAATTGAAAACTCGCAGTGATGCTCCTTTTGGGTAGGTGGAGGCCGTGGTGAAACAGAATTTGCCCTGTTGTCACTGTCTGTGCCACACCTGTTCTGCAGACACCCAAAAATTTGGCTTATGCTTGCCAATAATATAAAGCACATCCATCTTTTTTAACATTTTGCCTACACACTGCACCACTGGCTAAAAACTTTGCAGTAAACTTTGATAATTTCAAGCAAAATTTCACATAAGAAGACCTACAGACTTCTCCTTTCCTCCTCTTTTAACTGACCACAGATCTTTGCTTTTCTTTGTTCTTTCCCCTCCCCATCGCATTCTTTTCCATCAGTGATAAAGTGACAAAAAAGTAGAGAAACAAGAAAAAAAAAGAGAAAGGGAAAACAGGAGAAAAATAAGTGAGCTTGTATGAAACTTATAATAAAGCACTCTTTGAAAATCTGTAGCATTAGAAAATAAAACCAAATAAATTATTTTACATACACCTCCAATTATCTTTTTCATTTAGCAGCAGCAAAGACTAAAACCATAACCTCCAAGTCAGAGCACAGATACCAGGAGTGTGTTACCATTTGCTGAACATGTAACAAGTAATTTGACCCTTGAACAAACACTACAGGGCACATCTGGAAATTGCCACTTAGGGGTGACATCAGTAACTAAGGAACCAACCTTCCTGGTGAAAGTGACTTTTTAGAGAGCTCTTTGCCACCGTTCAAAACTCCCCTAAATTTACCCTTCCTGCCTACAAAGTGTTCAATAGAAGTTTGCCCCTGCATTAAGGTCCCAGCAAAGCAATTTGTGCCTACATTTCTTCTTAGGTAAAATGAAGCAGAACTGGTCATGAACGTGCCCCATTACCCTTTCCTTCCATCCTCGGAGTGCAGAGAAGCCAGACTGCATTGAAAGAGCAAAGCCAAGCTCTACAGGGCTGTTGTCAGGGGCAGAAGCCTGCTTTCATCCCAAGCCCCTTCTTCTCGCCCTCCAAGCAAGCTCTGCACCCTTTTCTCCGTAAGCTGGAGAAGTCAGGGTGGCATGGCTCTCATACACACGTGCACAATGCAACAGGCACCCGAGGAGCATGTGAGCAACCTGTGCAGGGGCAGGGGCAAAATTTAATCCCAGTGCCCTTGTGACAAAGAAAAGTTTGCAGCGGCCAAGTGGCAGTCACTCATGAACGCTGGCCCCTCAGAGCGAAGCAGGAGGAGCAGGAAGGTAAGTGCAGGGCACCTCGGAGACAAAAGGACTGAAAACAAAACGAAAACAAAAAAATCAATTCGGCTGGACTCAGCCAGGGCAGGCAAAGAACAAAGGGTCAGAAGACAAAGCTGGAAACAATAGACCAGCAAGATTAATATCAATTGTGAGGAAGAGCTGGGGCACTGCTGAAGGAGAATGGAAAGGGCTTAAATTATAAAAAGTAGAAGAGATTCCTAATTGTGAATCCTGACGTGCAGCTTGATCAGCACAGCTCTCACACACTGCTGCACTGACTGAAAGGGCTTATCTCAACATTGATGCCTTGATGGCAACGATGGTCACTTATCAGAGCCCTTTCTTTGCCATTAACAACAGAGCCACGCAAATGAGATCTAAAGACAACCCCAAACTTTTGTGTTTTTTACATCTTTGCCCTGAGTTTTGCGTATTTATTTCTTGCCTCGGCCCAGAGAAGATCTGGTACCTGGGGGTAATTCTGCTCCCTAAAAGTCTGGACTTGCTGTTCATGGCCATGCAGAGCAATAAACACAGAAAATGACCCTAACAACTGGGCAGACATGGATAAGCACCTTCAGAATCCACTCAGGCTGCAATTCTTAGTGGGAAAAACAGGCCATATTAATGAAAACCAAGTGATCAGGCAGTCCAGGTGAATCAGTATTTTCTCTTTTTCCTATCCTCAGACATCAGCAAAGTGCCACAGCGTGTACAAATATGATGTGCTTTACCCTTGACAGAGGTTGGTAGGGCTGGGAGGAAATGATCTTTAAGCCAAAGTTATCCAAAAGTATGAGCAGTCAAGAAACATTGCAAAACCAGGATGTTCAAGAGATTAATTGGGCAATCTCACATGGAGACAAAACAAATTTGCCTGCTGTTCTACAGTGAAGCCTTTCTCAATTCCCCCCCTTGAAGACCAAGGGCTCTTTAGCTCTGTGATTACTGTAAAGAGGATTAGTTAAGCAGAGGTAGTCAAAGGCCTGCTCTGGGCAAAGGGCAAACCGAATCAAACAAAGCCATTTGACATTTTTTAGCTGCACAGGCAAAGCTGACCTTGCTGTCCCAGGGATGAGGAGTCACTGGAAGCAGAAGGGCTGGGATGGAGAGGGGTGAGCCTGCCTGACCAGACCAACTTTCTGCTCCTACTACTGCAGATTGAACAGAAGAGGTGGGACAGCAGCCTCTGCTGTTGGTGGGGAGAGATGTCTCAGCCACAGAACAGCCACAGATGGCACAGCTCCTCCCTTGGGGCCAGCTCAGGTCTCCAGAATTCTGGGGATTTCTCTGCTGCTGCAAACAACACCCAGCCCACGCACAGTCCCCCTCCACACCCTGCCACCATCACACCTTCTCTTCTGTGCAGGAGTTCCAGAAAACACATGTTGTGAGTGAATCATATAACTCTATAGCCAGAGAAATTTAAACTCATTATAAATTTCCTCCAGCTCAGGAACCCAGGTGTATAACCTCTCGTACCTGCCTGACAGCACAGTGAATTGATTCAAAGCCTGTGGTACCTTGCAACAGCCAATGTCACACTGGGTAGCAGGAATTTCTCTAACGGTCTATTTACATCAACACGACTTTAAAAGGAGCTTTTATTCCCATTACTCCAATATGGATGTTTTATTATTCTCAGAACAACCTCTCTCCTGGGATACTTCACACTAAAATCTCATCCAGGAGATTTACAAGGGACAGACAATAGTGTTTTTCATGTTGTTTTAGAAGTCAGGGAGAGTGTGTTTCCCTTTGTATTCAAGCTTAGGAGCTACGCACTTAAAGAAAAAAAATCTTGGTGGGAAGGATGGATGCAATTTAACAACTTTAAGAGAGCCCTGCAGCTCATTTTATGGTTGGGCTGTTGAATTCTGTTGCCTTTTTTTGCTTCTCATCATTTGGTTTCCTGAACTCCTGTAAAAGAGACCATGAACTGCAGTCCCTGCTCTCCACATTCCCTCACTGCTCCGAAGTGCTGAGCTGCTCCTGAAAGTACAGGAGTGTTCCCATCCTCTCCTGACACAACTTGTGCATATCATTGTCTGGGTGCAGAATACCATTCACTTTATGGAAAGATTCTACTTTTCTTTTGACCAAGAGCAGTCACCTCCAGGGCATAACTCTGCACTTTCCTATGGACTGCAGACAGAAAAGATTTACATAGGATACAATAACTATTGAAAGGGAATGGAAGCTTTGTGTCTTTATACCTTTGGGGTGGTGAGAGAGTATAAAAAAATACCCTTAAAGCGGAGCTTCTGTGTTGCTCAGTTCTCAGTTTTAGCAATGCAGCCCACAAAGAGAAACACTGGAAAAGGCTCCCAGAAAAGGCATTCCTGGACCAGAGAGCACTCATTCCTTGGTTGCATGGCCATGGCAGAGCCCCCTCCTGCACCCAGAGATGCCTTACAAACACATCCAAAGAGGAATTGCAGACTGAGCCTTTATACATATGGAGGCATTCACTTGGAGTCTAGAAGTAGCCAGGACAGCATAAGTGTTTGCTTCCATTCTCTTTCATTTGGCAGAGAAGGCAGAAGTGAGACTTGACAGTAATATAACAAACATGCATTTATAGGATTCCTATTCCCTGTGGAATCGTATTTTGTTTCCTCCTCTGGTAGGAAACATAGCTTGGAAACGAAGATGAATTGGCTTGCTAGACAGAAGAATAAAACAGATAAAGTGAGATGAAAGCCATGCATTTATTCAGATGCACATTCAGCATGATAGGAAATCTGGCAGATAATGTCCCCAAGCTTCTGAGGACCCAATCATTACCACCACAGGAATTTCTAGGTGCAGTGTTTTTTTTCTCCAGTACAGCTGCTGTCACCAAAAGCATCTGATACCAATGGCTACAGAACTCAGGTTTTTGCCTTAGGAGAAATTTATACCCTGGAGACAGCTAAGCAAGGTCATCGCCTCTGCTACTTCAGAAAAGTTCTTTTCACATGTAAAGGCTGAATTTACACTTGCATGTAAAACATGTCCTGGTCTTCAGTTATTATCACTTATGTCCTAACACTCAATGATAAATCAAAAAATAAGATTTATGCGTAATAAAAGAAACAGAAAAGCAGCTTTTAACCCTGACAGTTATTCTTCCACCTTCTTCATAAGAAAAGACAGAGTCTGGGTAAAATTCCAAGTAGAAGAAACAGGGTTCAAGAGGACACTTCTCACACATATGACTGTGTTTCCCACAAGAAATAGAAAACACAAATCCCAAACAAATAACAAAACAAACAAACAAACCCCATATAACACAATGAAAAAACACCACCCAAGTCCCATTTATTCTATTTTAGCAACTTCACTCTCCTACTATCTCCTTCAGCTTTCCTGCAGGATCAAATTCAAAGAATTTGAAGGCATTGCCTCCACAAAATGAACTAGAAAACAGTTTTAAGAGGCCACTTTGGAATCTGTCCAGGAGTAAAATCCTTCATAGTACCTGGAGCATCCTGGTGACATAGAGAGCAAGTTCAATTACCCAGTAGCCCAGTGAGTTATAGTGCAACATCACACTTGAGAGACAGCTGCTGCAAGACTTTGTTTTTGGGCAATCTGTTACCAGCTATTCCATTCTTTAAACTTAGAATCAAAATTTGCACAAGTTCTCAGATTTTTTTTTTTCCCTGCCCTCTGCTGGCAAGAGGGTGAGGGTTAAAAACACAGACAAAGAATGCAAACAGAAAATCAAAAGGCCTCGCCCAGTGTAAGCTGTTTCTTCATTTCATATCATCTGATTTAAGGTGAAGCAAGAGGGAGCATTCATTTAAGCAGCTATAAAGAAAAAAAAATCCTTTTTTTTTATTGAAAAGTAATTTTTGCTCTGTTTCTTATGGAAAAAAGTCCCAGGTATCTTTCTTATATTTTCTTTTCAATGGCTGTTCCTTTTTCAGCCCATAAGATTCAAGGTCAGCTCCAGGTCAAATTACACTGAACCTGAGATGCTCAGTGACTTTAAACCCAGCTGTGGGATTCCCCTCCCTCCTGTATTGCACTGGGCTTTCCATACTGGAATCCCAGACAGGAAAACTCTATCAGAGGCTTAGGGTACAAATTTTCATTTTTGCATTTAGATGGCACCATGGATGCCACACTGGCAAAATAAATGACATCCTACTAACAGAACATGCAAATCAATGAGTAAAATACATGTCTTGGTACACCTAGACATGTTTAACCTTGGAATTGCTGATTGCTGGCAAAAGTCAGAGCATACAGGATAAACTTAAACATAGGAGTGTCCCCTACAACCTTCTGTGTACGTGAATAGTGAGGGACAGTTGCTTTTCTCCCACAAAGAAAATAAAATCTAGCAAATGTAGGAAAGAAAATAACACTCTGAGAATATTGGGCTAAAAATACCCCTAGTGCCAGATCCTGGATAAAACCCAACCCTTTGGAAAACTGCCTTATGGCCAGTGTTTAGAGGGTAGGGGCTTGCACAGATTTTGCACACATTAGTGCACACTGTTACCTGACATCTGTAAGAGTTAGTTTATTCGCCTTTACAGTAAAGCGTGGAAGAGAAAACAGCACACATCTTCTTAAATGAAAATACTGCAGGGGAAAATAATGAGGAAAAATAGCTAAGAAAGGAAAATAATCTAAACCCACAACTCCAGAAAAATCCCTCAGAAATCTGAACAGCCCAAGAGAGAGGAGTTCAGGCTGTAAGATGAATTTGCACTTCTTTGTGCTCCCCTACTTATTCATCCCTGAAAGTGGTACAAACTTCAACGCTCATGGTGACCATCACCATCTGAGGAGGACACCACCACCTTACCTTTGGATATGAAAGGTACTCGTGTGAAAATTCTGAATATAGTCACTGATGACTGGGTCTCCATTTCCAGCCATGAGCTCCACCAAAAGCAGTTAGGAACCACCAGGAAATCTTCCTAAAAAGGCTAACCATTGTACTATCTCTTAAAAGGCCAAAACAGAAACAAAAGGTTCTTAATCCATCTTTTTACGAAGAGGCCCTCCAGGGTTTTGTCTGCCTTTTAAGGAACTGAACTGCAGCTCGGCAGCTGCACCATGTGTGAAATATTATAGCATTTGTTTGTAACTGCTGGATCAGGTGCCTGATAATTCTAAGGAGGTCTGGCTACTGCTGCAAGCACTCCACAGTTGGAAGGTGACAGAAATGTGTATCCAAGTTTAAAATACTTGCACATTTGCAGGAATGAAGGGCATTTTTACCCAAAAGTCAGTTTTCAGTGAATTCTTCATAGTAGAATTTGAAGAAGAATGACAGAGAAACAATTTTGAACAGAGAGAGAAACTTCTTTTTTTCCCACAGGAACACAAAATCCTTGCTTAGATTCATAATACGTGGGTGAAGTGGAGGACAAGGGATCAAAAGACAGGCACGAGCACCTCCTGATGTATTAAAGCTAGAAAATTTGCTTCTCAGGGATCTTGATTACTCAAAAACAAAANNAACAAAAAAAAAAAAAAAAAAAAAAAAATGGGGCTGTAATAGGTAGCTTCTGTCAGGCCCCAGGAAGATCCTGCTTGGAGTATACAGCTAAAAATCCTTAGCAGAGAGCAGGCCAAAGAGGGTAGGCAGGGAACTGGCCAGCTCAAAGATAGGTAGAAGAATGAGTAAGGAGTCATATATTATCTTCAGGCTTTAAAGCAGACAGTGACTAAACTGAATAAAACCAAAGATCAATGGAAAAAAAATGAACAAATAATATAAATCTTTTATATCATTCTCTATTCCCCTATGGACTGATTCTCCAAACTTGGGCAGTCACAGTTTGGTCTTCCATCCACAGGACGCTGCTTGCTCCTGAGGAATCTTTGGGATCAGTTTCCAGATCTTAATACTCCAGGTGGTGAGCATCATCAAACATTCAAGAAGAAATCTCTCTACCAAGGAAAAAAAATAACCCTGACATGTTCCATATGCACTGAGCTGGCATCTGGATATAAAATCTGCAACACCTAACTATGCCAAAAAGCTTCCTGAGACTCCAGAAATAAAATTCCTAAGCGTGCCCTCAACTTGACTGCCAGAAGAATCTTTTTTATCTCTTCTTTTGATCCTCCCACACAAAAGTTTCCAAAGATGGAGCAAGCACCTCATTTCACATTTGGCAGCACTAGAAACAATGCTGCAATGGCCTTGAAACGTTTGACATTTCTACTTGTCTGGACGCTAATTCTGCACACGAGGCAGGTCTGCCTGCACAGGGCAGGGGCTCAGTGCCGGGTCCAGCGCCTGTAGATCCAGGCGCTCCCCAAGGACTCAGGCATGAACCATAACTGCAGCCCCAGCAAGTTTCTCATGTGCTTCTCCAAAACTGATACCTCCTTGTTATTTTTCTTATATTTCCTGCTTTTTTGTTCTTTTTTTTTTGTTTTCTTTGTTTGTTTTTCATTTTTTCTTACAAAGCACAAAGTTTCTGTGAGACAATCAGAGCATGACTTCTATCTAGCTGTTTCATCAGGCTAAGCATGCCACCCGCTTTAACACATCCTTTTTTTTTTGTTTGATTATTTCCCTTTTGAATAAACCCTCCATTATCAAAATAAAATAACATCATTTACAAAGCACCACCTCAGCAGCATGCCTCAGCTTTCATTTCACAGGGCTATGCCAGCAGCCACAAACAGAATCAAAGCAGCCAATTAAAAATCCATATTCATTAACAAACATCATGTGTGCTATAATGCCCTGCATCGACTGTGGCACGGCAGGAGATGGGGAACTCGCTGAGTTTTCCTGCTCTCAGTCTGAAGCAGTGTTTTATCAGAGGAAGGATTTTACCTTTGCTACCCCAGGCCAGCAAGAAGAGTGTCCTGCAAGCCCACGGGGCTGGGGCAGCAGAAGGGGCAGCTGCTGACCTTTTGCCTCAGAGGGATGCCAGACCCAGCACCTTGCCAGGATGAGGAGCACACAGAGAAGACCATGAACACGTGCCAGAGCCTCCCCACCAAGGTCTTTGGGTACCAGCAGGGCCAATGGCAGTCGAGTCTGCGGCATCACGAGCAGACAACGTAATAAACTCTGCATATGCTTGATTGATGCAGCTCATCGGCTCAGCAGGGCCAGGTCCAAGCTGCTGCAGTGAATTACCAAATTGCCCTGGTTCCAGGGGAGCTACTTTGATTTACACCATCAACACTTCGCTGCTGCAGACAGTCACATGCATGAGTACAATATTTCAGACCTATACAATGAAGTTATATGAAGGCGTGCCAGGGTTATTTATTTATTTGTACCCACAAGCCTGAGATTTACAACTCTTTATAAATACAAGCTGGGCAATTTGCTTTCTATTTTTAGCAGGAATGCTTTGTGCAGGAAACAGCTGTCAGCCACTGGGAGCTGTGTTCCTCAGAGCAGCAGCTTCAGACAAAGAGAGGCCTCTTAGAATTCAACTGGAGAACTAGGGTCACTGCTTTGTGATGGAAAAGAAGCTGGAGATAGTACACAGCAAGAAAAAAATAAGCAGTTAACAGAATAAACCCCAGAAAAATGGGCTGGAAAAGATCTAAAAAACGACCTATACACAAATATATTGCGTATAAGTGTGACTGTCTCATTCTTCCCAAATAGCTTCAGAACCCAATTCTATCCAATTCTGACCAAGTTCAGCAAACATTCACAGGACTGCAGACAATCTATTCCTATGGCCTCAAGGAAGACAAGCAGCTGGCTATTAGATGAGAGATTCTGCTTATATCCTCACTGTGGAAAAATCTGTCCCATCCCCTTTCAGAGCCAAAGCTATCCACACCAAAGCACAACAGCAGGAAATCAGATCCCCCCAGATCTGCCCCCCTGGTGCAGACACTCACCTTGGCAGACGAAGGAAGAGGGTGTTTCCCCAGGATGGACCCGTGCAGTGATGAACACCACTTTCTGTTCAGCCCCTGGACGCAGGTTTGCTGCAGCAGAAAAGGGCAGGGGACAAAGGGATAAAAAGAGAAATGAAGATCATTAAACTGTGCCCCAGATGTAGAAGCAAACAAGTGTCAATTTTTAAAACGCGTCCTTTTATTAAAGTTGGTCAGACGTTATAAACAAGCACAATCCCTAACCAAAGAGGCAGCGTCACCAGGTCTCCTTCCCAGACTGCACAAGGGCTGCAAGACTAATGACATGCAGCCAAACCTGCAACAACAAATTTAGCTCTCTTTTAAAACCCCAGGATTTACTGCAGCGAGTTTAACTGCCCTGTAATTGTGCTCTCACTCGTGATAAATGTCCCCCTGGGCCACAGGAGTAGCACTGGGGCTCCAGTCAAGGTAAAGCCAATTGCACCCTGCATTACACTTGGTACAAGCCTTAACAGTGCCAGGCAATGGCAAAGTGCTACAAATTATATTTATTAGGCTTTGCTCTGGAGGATTTAGAGGTGATTCTTTTAAAAATCTGTTAAGTATTTGGGACTGCATCTGCTCTAACTGAAAGTAAAAAAAAAAAAAATAAAGCCTAGAGAAGGGACCAAGATTAAATCCAGGAACCTTCTCCAGTGAGGGTATGAAAATGTGCCATTTCCCCTTCAGATTACAGACAGGTGGAAGGCAGATTTAGATCCCAACCATGCTGAATTTACCATGGGTTCAAGTTTTGACTGAATCAAATCCTTCACTTTTGACACCACACCACTTTGGCCACCTTCTTCAGCCATAAACTACATGGGTCAACCAGGATCCTTTCTCTGTTTGTGCTGTGACTGCATTTAATAACAGCAAATGAAAATTATGCTCTTTCAAAATGTGTTCTGGGAATTTTAAAGACTATAAGAGGTCAGGACCTCGGTTAGATGTCTTATCTCCACCTGAACACACACAGCAGGGGTAATGCTAAACACAGCAGACTCCAGTTGCTAGAGACAGTTTAAATCTTTGCTTTGAATAAAAAGTTTACACACTAGAAACTAAATCCAAGTTATTTTTTTTTTCCCCGTTTTAATTAGGTAGATGTATTGCACACGTATCCAAAGTCAGACTTTTATTTTCAAAGATGTGTGAGAGCCCTCAAGCCCCATACCTTAGTCAATCTTTTTTTTAATTTCCCAAATTCTTATAAATGCTCCAATTTCCTCTTGAAATTTCCAAATTGTGATTTCCAAATCACACCTTACAGAACCACAGGAACAATCAATACATTTTTTGCTGTTCTCAGGAGACAATTGCAGCAGGTTTCTTCTTTAATTTCCTTAGCATCTCAAAGTCCTGCAGCTGCTCTCCCTATAACTCAGCCATTCATTTGTTCTTACACCAGCCTCACTGTTCTCTGATGTTTTTGAACCCCAGAGGCAAAGAAATATAAGAAAGAAAGTCTCTGCCAAACCCAGCAGCTGGTGGGGTCAATTTTCTTTGCAGAAGAAAAGTGGGAGGCAGCAAGAAGGAGCACAACCCCATCAGCTAGAAGTCGATGACCATCCCACATCATTTGCATTAACATTAAGTAGTGTGGGAGGAAGGAGATAAATCAGCAATCCAGCTTTAAAGAACAAAAGGAGAAGGCTGGGATCACTTTTGCAAGAGGAGATGAGTTTTCCTCCCCTCTTGGAAAACCAGCATTTCATTAAAGGGACTGTGGCTCAGCACTGATGTGATGCTCAGAAACATGACTGCCACACTTTGGATCTGGAACAGCACTGATTAGGAATCTTTTGGACAGAGGATTGGTTTGGAGTGTTTTGTGGCTTTGGCTTTGTTTTCAATTACAAAAATGTTGTTATTTATGCTTCATAACACTTAGTAGAATCATTACTACAATATTTTGCCCAATAATTTTTACTATGCAATTCTTTTTTAATTGGCAATAAATTAAAATCCCCACAAGTCTGCTTTGCCCACAATGGCAATCAGTAAATGATATCCCTGACTTTCTTTTGACCTGTGAGCCTTTCCTTTTTATTTTCTTGCCCTGTCCTGGGTAAGAGGGAGCAACTGTGTGGGCTAACCAAGGTTAACCTACTAAACAACTACAAAACACCATTTCATTTTTTAATTTAAATGTTACATTAGAAATACAACCTATTTTCTACTTCAGGATTGAAAAGATCAATCAAAATTAAGAAGATTAGAAATGTATAGCTTTGCTTAGTAGATGCCAAAAGCACTTAAGCAAAATGACAGAAAGGCACATTCCATTTAGCCACAGCTTTAAGACTTGTGGAAATGCGGAGAAATCTGTTGCGGTACCACTTTTACCCTACTGAACACCATAGCAGTGAATCTTAGAAACAAAACTCTTTGACGAAACAGGTTTGCTTGGAAAGAAAGGAAAGAAAACTATCATGTCTGGGATGGTTCTTTTTTTCATTTTCTGTTCTGGAAAGCATCTCGAAGATTGAAACGACCATGTTCTCTTCCCTTTGAAGGCTACCACTATCATCACCATGGGTAATATTTGCCTCGACTTGTGAGTGAGACCTAAACAATCTGTCACTGTGTGTTACACGCTGGTGTGCTGCTACTCACCCACTGCCATCCTGCCTCTGGTCAGTGACTTGCCCTGAGCCAAGCTGTGAAGGTCTGAGATGCTATTCAGAACAATCAACACTAACCTCAACATCTATTCTGGCTTTCCAGTAACCACAGCAGTGGAAAACACCAAGCAAATTTCGTACTGAAAAGAAACCCAATGAGCTGCAAGCAAGCAGCTCAGATCTCTCACTCTGAATGTCACTCGTGCTGTTTGGCCCTCAACCCATGTTCTTCCCCTCTACAGCTTTGGCATGCTCAAGCCAATCACTTGAAACAACCCCACTGGCAACACTCCCTCAGCTCTCACCCAGGAAACAGCAATTTCCACTCCTGGTTCCTTATTATGCTACTGCAACTAAAGCAGGGTCACACAGAAAACATTTTCTACTCACAAAGAGAGAGTCAGATCAAATTCTAAACCTTCAGGGGAAGGCAGGAAATTCACTTAACCATTTTCATTCAATTTTCATTTTTATGCTACTATAAAAACATGAAAATGACAGTATTTGTATACAGCAACTTAATGATATGTATCCAGAAATTTCAAGCAGAAGTATTAAATTTATGGAATTCCATTTGCACCACCAAGATGAAGTACTATAACGGAACTGAGGTAGAACATCACTCCTCAACATCCAGGATCTTTCCTGCTACCTTGTCAGACCAGAATCAGACAGCAGATTTGTGGTTTCTTTAGGTCTTGCAGCCATGATGTAGCTAATGATTCAAGTTCACAAATTAGCACTAAGGATGAGAGGTCTGACCCCAGAAGTCTGGTTCAGAAAGCCTTTAGTGCCAGAAAGTCTGGTCCAGAAAGCCTTTTCTCCTGGTGCCTATCAGGAGAACTTGGGAGTGAATTTCACTCCTTTGCAGAGGACTTCAGAGTTGAGAAAGGTACATGAAAAGTCTTGTCATCTCTGGAGGACTAGAAGGCTCTAATCCATGGGAATTCAACATCCTAAAAACACATGGCCAAATAATGATTTCATTGAAATACCCACATATATTTTAATGGAATGCTTTCCATTGCAAATTAATTCCATATTGTCATCCTGTCTCAGGTACTTTGCAGTACAAGGTGTTGCCAGCATTTTTTATTCAAAACCCTGCGAGCTAAAGGCTCCACAGAGGAAATGAAAACAACTTTATTGCATTACACTCCTCTGTGCCACCTCGGCTCGTTTGTGTCCAACAGAGCTGGAACATCTGTGTCGGAAGCGAACGCCGGTGTTGGTGCTGCCCCGAGTGCCTCGTCTCCACTACATTATCCTGCTTCAGCAAATCAAATCCAAGCAGCATTTACTGTACTCTGGTTTATCCTAAGAGACCAGATCAGCACCTAATCCCATTTCTTTTTGCTCCTTCTGGCCACAAATATCATTTCAGGTAAGAGTGCGCATCTCAGCAATGCAAGAGTGCAAAGGAGCGGCATTTTTGGTCACCACCAAATCCCACTGGACTTGCTGAGGTCAGATTTTCTTCTTCACCTTCTTACAGTTGGCTTGAGCAGTACAAAGAAACTAAGTGGGACAGAAGGTGAAAATGATGCCATTTGTACCACAAAGTGATGAGTAAAGACTACATGGTTTACATGGAAATGGACTACAGGTTTTGGAAGCCAGACACCTATTCCTATGTAGTTTTGCCTGAAATGGGAGGCAGCAGTACTTTGTCTCCCCTGCAAAAGTCAGGAAAGGTCAGGTCTGTGATGGGGTAGCAGTGCTACAGGAGACCCTCACTGCTCAGTGACTCCCCTCACCATCAGTCTCTCCCACCTAGGTTTTGTTCAGCAAAGCCTCCTCTGTGCATGGACCATCTACTCAGCAATGGTCCTGCATCCAAAACCTTCCAAGTTCTGGATTTTCATTCAGGCTCTGTCCTTGTCTCTGTCAGGAGCTTAAGTGCATGATTTGTTTGACAGACTTGTATCGTGCTCAAAAATGTGCTTAACCGTAATTTTGGCATGAGAGCTGTGCTGAATTGGGGGCATTTTGCAGGAAGGCTGCCTCTGAGATCATTGTCACAATGTTTTAAAGTTGGAGATTGTGCAACTATTATCCTTTATTGCCCGTTTTATGCCAAAGTCTCTCTTTCTTTTTACATTCCTCTTAAAAGTAAAGCTATTTTGGAGCATTTAATATTATTTAATCTCTTTACTCTGGCAGCATAGAAATTACAGGAACCATTACAATAGTCCTGTGTGTGCGTATGCTTTATTGATGTATATGCTGACCTAATATCAAATTGATTTTACTCAGCTTTTCTGCTGACCATGGAAAAATGCAAATTGGGTATTATATTTGCACACTAATTTTATTGGGCCCCTGTGTCTTCATAAAAAGATAAAGTTTGGGCTCATAAAAATAAAACATTTCTGGGGCTAATATAGGCAAATGTTTATGTAGGCAGGTAACAAATTGGTTTGTCATTTAGGGGAACATAAAGGGCACTAAAATCATCTTTAGGCAAAATAGATTGGTGGCTTTTGCTTAGCTTTTAGCTTTCATTTGCAAAATCAATTTAATGTAGCACAGTGTCTCAAAGAAAGGGTGACAGAGGATTAAGACATTAATTGTATTCCCCCTCCGTAATTCCCCCTTATTCAGAGGCCCTGGGATTTGGGTTTTCTCTTGTTCAAAGCAAATTAAATATATTTCAGCAGAAAATGGGGAAAAGGAACCTTTAGACATTTGCCATGTGTGAGCATCCTATTGGGACAAACAGGGGCAGGTTGGAAAGTGGGACTCGGTGTTTTGAAGGCAGATGCTGACAGAGTTATCAACACTTTTCAGTGCCACCAGGAATCTGGTAGTACCTGTATGATGTTCTTTCTGGACATGGCTTTGTTCCTCCCTCCTCTTCCCTCTCAGTCCTCTGTTACAATGCCTTGTGCACCCCTAAGGGCCTGGAGCCCTGCTGGAATGCAGCTGAGTGAACTTCGATGACAGTTTAAGTAGACAGGCGTATATCAACAGCTTAACTTCTTTTTATTGAGAGGAATTGGCCTATTTACATCTCAGAGCAGGCACTATTTCAACCCAGCTCTTGGTTTTCATCCCCTCCTTCCCCTTCCCTTCCTCAGTTGCAGGGTGTTTTGGAGGGGTTCCATGTGGTGGGAGGTTACATAAACAGTTTTGATGTTAATACTTGACTGCATTTTCAACTTAATAGCCCAGCAAAGGAATCTGACTGTGAAGCAAAAGGCCAGAAATATCTCCTGGTAAAATTATGCTGAAGCACAGACTGAATGACACTGCAGAGCTATTTGCAAAATCAGAAATGGCAAATGACTACAGAGCAAGAGCCCCCTTACCTCCCAGCCTCATTTGCTTGTTTTTAATCTTCATTACACCTTGTAAGCAACCATTTTTCCATTTGGGCCTCCTGATACTGGCAGCTCACTATGCTTTCGAGACAGGAAAATTAACTGCATGCAAAACCAGTCAAGATACACACATCTTTCCTCCTTCCTCATCTCCACTAAAAAAAAGCACCTCCAAAAAACATTCCTAAAACCTGAGGTTTTGTTTTTAAATTATACATATGCATTTGAACATTGGAACACACAGTCCTATGAATAAGAATAGAAATCTAGAATATGAACAGCACATTATTCGTCCTCAAACAGCCAAGGTGATGACAACTCACAATTAAGGATGCAGACAGTAGCATTTAATGTCACCTACCTGCATCACTGTCATATCATAACAGTTTAGCAGGCAGGTCCCCAGCCTGCTTTCTTTTTCCCTCTTCTGCTTTGCTATTTATAAAGTCAGGTTGGAGTGTAGATCAACCCCTTGCCCTCCAGAGACCGGAGGCATGCAGTAAATTATGGGAAGGCTAAGTGGTACATCAAATGTGTCTCCTCAAAGCTATACATCATCTTGTTAAATTTGATGTCTAATCCCAGAACCCCAGAAATCATTCCCAAAATCCCAGAAAAATGCATGTGCCCTTCAGATGATATAGAACAAGAAAGTAAAGTTTACCTGCAGGGAAAAGGAAAAAAAACACCGAGACAAAAACATTCTAGACACGATTTGCTAAAGTCTTCATTTTACTTGAGTGTCTTTCAATGCCATTTCCTTAAACACTATTGACTCAGAACTCACCCATCTGTATTTGAATGCCTGAACTCTGATCTACAGTACTCACTTTTTTTTTTTTCTCTTGCAATGGTCAACAATAAATTACAAAGTGAATAAACCAAAGCACTTCCTATCTATCTCTCTCTAAAAATCTTACATCAGATGGAAATGCAGTATCTTACATATGCAGCAGCACTTTTCTAGTCACCACCAGTGACAACAATAATGATCTTCAGTCATTCCACAGGGTTCTCTTAAGTGAGCTTCACAGCCCCTCATCAGTGAAGAGGAGATGGAAACACTCAGGAGCTGCCTGCTGCCCCAGAGGAAGCAGACCTCATCCTTTGGGAAGGAATTAATACTAACTGGTGTCTTTCTTGCTCTCTCTGTTCAGAGCTATCATTCCTCTAGAATTCTCACCATCCCAGTAGCCTTCACTTTTTACAAAGCGAT